>SNVD02000009.1:0-130694 GCA_013180625.2 Boswellia sacra | reverse complement strand
TTAGGAATTTTTAAGGAGAATTTGTAGCACATTTTAGGTGTTGAGTTTATGAATTTATCAAGATATATTTTGGTTGTCTTAGGACAATCATTGGACGAGTAGAAGCTATGATATTTCTCTTTTTGGATCGATCAAGGTAAGTAATATCATACATGTACTGTGATTAAAGTGTAACGTGTTCTTAATGAATAACTTGATATGTTAGAAAATATTTTTATTTGATATTATATGAATTATTTTCTGTTTTAGAATATAAATTATGGAATTAGAGTTTTAGCAAAGTTTTCAAAATTGATTCTCAAAAACCGTTTTTATATTGAAAACCGTTTTAGTGAAAGGAACTTTTTACAAATTATTTTTACAAAAATTCAGAATATATGTTAAATGCTTCCTTGACTTTTTTTAGAAGTTTGATATTTTGATGACTTTATGATTATCTATGAAAAGTCATTAGACTATGTATTTTGAGTATTGTGTTATCTGCCATGGTTTTGAAATGTTTTGACTCATTGTCCATAATATCTGAATACTATTATGAGCTCTGAATTTTGAACTCAGCTGTGGTATTAGTGTGCACACGACTTTCTAACCGGGTCAAAGGGATTACAGGTGATATTACTGTCTGAATTTTGGACCGGGTCACCGGGATTACGGGTGACACTATGTGACATGAGTCGATGAATATTTTCTGATTTGTAATGATTTCTTTGATCTTAAATGTTACAAATGCTTATAACTATGTTTTTATTAAGATATGATTCTGGAATTGAAGTATTAAACTATGAATTATACGATATTTTTATAATTGTTTTAAGATTCTAAATGGTTGTGTATGATTTTACTTACTGAGTTGACGACTCATCCCTCATCTCTAACATTTTGTAGAGTAGTCTTGGAAGTTAGTAGTTGGGCTTGCCGATTGGTGTCGAGACTTTATTTCATTTTTGGAATTATGAAATAAGATGATTATTTTTTTTTAATAATTACATTTGGAACTTTAAATTGTTAGACTTTGTTTTGATTAGAGAGACATTAAATATATTGTTATGTTCACTTTTTCCTAATGAGAAGAATTATTTAAATTTTTGTTTTAGAGATTTATTATTAGTGATTTCTTAGTCCATTATAAATAATTTTGTTTCGGTTTTGGGATGTTACACTAATGATGGAGTTTTTTTTTTTTTTTTTCTGCAAGAGTCTTACTTTATCACTCTATTTAAAAAAATTAATAAATAATTAATAAATTTAATGAAAATTATAATCAACCTAAAAATCAAAACTTGATAGACTTTTCATGAAAATTAAAATAAAAAAGGTGAGATTTTCTTCTCACGGAAGGTCAAGTTGGAAGCTTCAAGTCAAAGCATTCAATGAACTATAAACACTAAACAAACAACAAATAAATAAATAAATGAATTAGTTGGAGCTGAGCGAGATGAAATTGTGGAGAGTTGACTGAATATTTTGAGGAGAGGTTGAAGGTACCTTGAATGAGAGGAGATGATAGTGTAGAAAGAGAGAGAGAGAGAGAGAGAGAGAGATTGAAGGGGGGAAGAAGGGAAGCGAAGGAAGAGCAAGGGGAAAGAAAGCGTGAAAATGGTGGCATTTAGAGAGAAAGACGGGTGGCAGTAGAAAGAGAAAGAGGGAGGGAAAATATATTTTGAGATTTTAATGTGATTTTGCTGGTGATGCATGTTGCAACTGCTATTGGGTTTGATTATTGGATTCCAAGAATGTTATTGATGCTCTAATCGTCACTAGTGGCGGTGGTGTTGCTGGCGAGAGGAGAGGTCGGGGGAAAGGAGGTGTTCTTTCTTTTTTCTTTTTTAATTCCTTAATTTTATATTATAACAAATAATAAGTTTTGCGTATTTTAGATTCAATTAAGGAGTTGGCATGCTTGTAAGGTCAAATGTGATTTCTTCAATGAGATGAGATCGAATTACGCCAGCTTCAATTAAAAAAAAAAATAGAGAAGTGACATCATCTAACAAAAAATTTAATAAAAAATAATTCATTATAACTTCTTAAAAAATAGGCTAAACAATAATATAAAGTGACAAAAATTACTTTTACGTAAAGTTTTATCAAAAGGTAGGTAGGGTACCTGTGATATTTTTCCATCTAAAAACTACAGCTAATAAAAGCTTTTGAGAAGGATTTTGAAAGGGAAAAGAAAGATAAACGGTGCGGAGAGATCCCAAGAAAGATCCACTGAAGTTTTTGAAGGAAAGAGAGAAAGCATATATAGCATATTTAAATATAATATTTTTAAAATAGTGTTAGACGATCTTTTGCCCCAACTATTGGATATATTCCACGGCTGAGAGCACAAGATTCGGATTTTAGGAAACTCCAGACACCTACTACAATGTATTATCAATAATTTCACGTATATAATATTTCAACCACCAAAAAGTATCTTTTCACTCTTTCATAAACCAGGGATTTCATTTGGAAAAGAAATCATAATACTTTTTTATTAGGACATACTACTAAATCATCTTGTTGAACGCATCTCATAATGGTTATTATTAAGACGTACAATTAAATCATCTTGTTGACTTTTAAGGTATTACATCTCATAAGACGTACAACTAAATCATGTTGTTGACCTTATAAGGAGCTTATCAAAGTAAGTTTTCTTAAAGAGAGGCTCACTCCATGCTCCATTGTTTGAGTGAGAGGAAGAATGATATCTTAAGCTGCATTATACTTTGGTTTCTCTTCACATGGATTTTGATTGCAGTCCTAAAGTCGAATGTGCTCAGAAGAAGAAAAGCAACTTCAGGAAATCTTCCTCCGGGACTGACCCGTTTTCTAGTCTTCGAAAACCTATTAGAACTCGGCAACAAACCTCGCAATAGCCAAGCTAGAGGTTAATGGTCCCATAACGAGTCTTAAACTTAGCCAGGTGACCACAATAGTGATATCTTCAGCATCCATGGCTGAAAAAGTCCTTCAAAACCATGACTTATCTTCCGCAAACAGATGGCCCCCTGACGTGGTTGCAACCAATCAACACAGCTCTCCGTGGCTTGCCTACCGATTGGGATGGCCTGGAGAAATCTTCGAAAAATATGCAACACAAATATATTCAGTAGTCAGAAACTTGATGCCAATCAACAGCTGCTGTGCCTGCTGCGCAAGAAAGTTGAAGAACTCCTTGCCTACGTTGAAGAAAGTTGCCGACCGGGTAGGCCTGCAGAGATTGGGCAAGCAGCTTTCAATACTACTCTTAACTTGTCCAACGCCATTCCCTCAGTTGATCTCGGTGGTCCAAGTTAAGAGACTGCACGAGAGTTTAAAGGGCTTATTTGGACTATAATGGTATAGCTTGGAAAGTGTAACTTGGCAGATTTTTTTCCTGTGCTCAAAAAGATCGACCCGCAAGGTGTAAGGCGTCGCACTGAAGTTTATGGTGGAAAGATGTCGGATCTCTTTGATCGTTTCATTGATCAAGGCTTGAAGTTAAGTCTTAAAGAGAGAATGGTCCTACCAAAAGCAAAGATACTCTTAGATATTCTTACAAGCATCTTACAAGCATTCCGATAAGCTGATTCTCGCATTGAACTGGAAATTTTAAATCAATTCCTAGCTAGATTTTGAGAATTCAGTTGTATGAAGATTTCAAAGATGAAATCTTGTTCAATATTGTAACACTTAATTGCTTCTGATAATTCTTTTTCAGCTTAAGCTATTTGTTGAATAGAAGCCATTGCCAAAGCATCGAAGGCATACATTGTCGAGAACACAGGCCTTTCAGCTAGTAAGACCGAAACAATTGTCAAGTTCTTCAGAGATTCAAAGTTTTACCTTGGTCCAAAACTCAATTGATTGAAACATTTATTGTCACCCTTCCTTGCACCAGGTCAAACAAGTCACTACTCTGACCTGGTCTTTCTTCCTAGGATACTGACATGATTGGCCATATTATTAGAATAGAAAGAGTTGCATTTTGTGTGTTAAAAGTTTCTGTCAATCCCTCTCACCAATTTGTTAATAATAATGGCAGTAATACAACTAACTCTATATAACTTGACCTATCTGCAATCTGATTGAACTTCCCCATTTCCAAAGATTGCCTTAGCTTTGTTTCTTAGGCTAATTTCAGCATCAAAAATCAAATTTACCAAACATAACCAAAGCAATTATGTACAAAAAGATATTTACCAGTGCTAAATTCAATAAACCGGGCCATAATGCACCACTTGATTATTATATATATCCTTTTGTTACAGTACTTTCCAAATCGTATAATATAATACTCGTTGTTTCGGGTTTGGTGCTGCAGATTGTTAGGATCTACAAGCAAGATTCTAAAATTAAAGTACTTAATGAATGCATGTGGCTATTGACTTGACACCATGAAGAATAAGAAAATTTTGAAATTTATATGTTAAATGGTAATGATGATAATAATCTTTTTTTTTTTTGTGTTTGTCAAAAGAAATTAAAAGATAACTAAAAAATTTAGTTTTTGTAGATTATTTTAGAATGGATAATCATAGTTTAAAAATTAATAATGTGGTAGAAGCAACAGAGGAAGCTATCGATGGGGTGATATAGAAATTTATGCTTTTAATAAAACTTTGCGTCCATTTATGAATGGCATGAGCTGGTATCCCACTAATGTTTTAGACTTTCTTCTTAGTCCATGGAAGATTGAGTAGCTTCAGTCGAATTGTATTTATTTAATGAGAAAAACTTATGTGAGAAGGCTCATAAGATAAACTATAATTTAGTCAGTCTGTCTAATATAAAAGGATAATATTGACATTTATGTGAATAGTTATTAAAATAAAACTGTGATTGAGAAAGTGGATTGAGAAAAGCTAAAAGGGAAAAAAGAAGAAATCAACATTAAGAACTGGAGGGAAAAAAAACAAACCTACACATGGAAAATAAAAATAGTTAGACACACCCCCTGCAAAGTGAGATAGGACTTTTCTTGGTTCAGAAGTGCCTGTTCTTGCTGCAGAAAAGATTACTATTAGTCCAGATAATAAGCACTCACTCATAAATTTAACACACATATAGATGAGCGTTAACTGATCAAAAGCAGCAGCCTAGCTTCACTTATTATGGCAAAACAAACTAAACTAAAGGGCAATAGGGACAGCTCGAAGAGGTTGAACCTTCTGCAAAGTGATGACAAATTTATCATCCTTGTCCATATTCTCTGGTGTAACCCCATTTGAAGCTTCCAATCAAAGGAGTGAAGAAGTGAACCCAACATTAGATGCAACATTCTCATTGCTAACGGCAAACCAGGACATATTTGTCTCCCACCACTAAATGGAATAAGCTTATCGAGAGTGCACCATTGTGTTCTGTCGCATACAGTTGTAAACTTCATTAACAAGACCAAAATAAGCAAACAGTTTATACGGTCACCCTCGAAGTTTAGTGGAAACTCAAATTCGCCAGAACGTGATAGCCTTCTAATCTCGATGCATGAATGTTAAGTTTGACTTCCCCCAAGAAAAAAAACTTCATTAACAGGACCAAAATGAATGTTAAGTTCTAAGCTACCTGCTGAAGACTGGCGCAATATTGTTGCAATCCCAGTTTGTAATGAACACAAATAAAAGCGACAAGCCCCCACAGTTGAAAATGAAGTCCTACGAAATAGGCCTTAATGAATTGAGCGATCAACAACTTTATTTGAAACAGAGTAGAGAAGTAAAATGAGAAAAAGAAGGCAATTACCGGGCAATTCGAATAAAATTAAGACGGAAGGGATTTGCACTGAAAAAGGAGGAGGTGAAACAGATGAATGAGGGGTGTTGTTCATCTCTCCATTTGTACTCTCATCATGCAAACGCCAGAACCACCTACACTTATGAAATGATATTGACATGTCCATCATTCCAAGAGTTCAGATAAGTTACACAAAATGTTTTTTTTTTTTTTTTTAAAGATGAGTATATAACTCAGCGGGGATAGTAGTATCTTAATAGACAAATAGATGGATAAAGAGATCCACTGCATGAACAACTCGACTGTGTGTTACATGTGCCCTACGGGCGGCTTCGCTCCCACTGGTACTATTGTTGGGGATGCGATGCACACTCAGAACAGTTTCTGGGAGAAAAATAACTTGTATTCACAGAGAAAATTGATATACAAGGATTACACAAAAACTCTCATAAACAATTTCCTGGAGCTCTCCTGGCTCTCTATACCTCTCAGAACTCTCTGATTCTGATTCTAAACTCTCTCTGGAGTCCTCACAATACCATACCACAATTTGTAGAACGTCCTCAAGTTATAGAGGATTCTGCATTACATATTTCAAAGGGTTGGTCACCTAACATTGACTTTCCCTTAGACTTTCCTGGAGGTTTGTAACCTCCCTTTGACATGGGAGGTACATTTCAGAAGCTGCATGCATCATGCATGAGCTCATCAATTCTCCCTCTCCATCCCATGTGAAAGGGAGTAACTACAAAGATAATCAGACAGCTTCTAGTCCAACTATGTCTCTGCATAGTTCTACCTTGTCTCTTGTGACTACTTTTATTAACATGTCCGCAGGATTTTCTTTAGTATGGATCTTCACTAGTTTCAATAGTTGTTTGTCCATCACCTCGCGTATCCAATGATAGCGAATGTCGATATGCTTCGTTCGAGAATGATACACTGAATTCTTGCTCAAATCCAGAGCACTTTGATTGTCACAGTGTACCTTGTACTCCTTTTGCTCGATCCCAAGTTCTTGGAGAAACCGCTTCAACAACAACATTTCTTTTCTAGCTTCCACTGTGGCAATATATTCAGCCTCTGTCGTGGATAGCACAACACACTTCTGCAGTTTTGATTGCCAAGACACAGCTCCCCCTACAAAAGTGTAGACAAAACCTGATGTGGATTTCCTACTGTCAGGATCTCCGGCCATATCTGAATCTGTATAGCCTTCCAAGATTGGATCAGCTCCCCCGTAGCATAAGCATATCTTCGAAGTACATTTTAGGTATCTGAGAATCCACTTGACTGCCTCCCAATGTTCTTTCCTTGGGTTGGACAGAAATCTGCTCACGACTCCTACAACATGAGCAATATCCGGCCTTGTACACACCATGGCATACATCAAACTTCCCACAGCAGAAGAATAGGGTACCGACGTCATGTCCTCTATCTCTTTCTTGGATGAGGGACATGATCTCTTGCTCAGCTTGAAGTGATTAGCCAGTGGCATACTAACTGACTTAGCACCATCCATGTTGAACCTTTGAATCACCCGTTCAACATATTTCTCCTGAAACAGCTATAACTTCTTTTATTTCCTGTCTCGACGGATATGCATCCCCAAAATTTGCTGAGCTAGTCCTAAATCCTTCATATTAAAGGTTATTGAAAGTTCATTGTTCAACTGCTTTATTCTTGTTGCATCCTTTCCAACGATCAGCATGTCATCCACATATAACATGAGTGCAACAAAGTCTCCATCTGGAAGTTTCTGGAAGTAGACACACTGGTCTGCAACGGTTCTTTTGTACCCATGACTCACCATGAAGGAGTCAAACTTCTTGTACCATTGCCTTGGTGCTTGCTTGAGGCCATACAAGCTCTTTTTCAGCTTGCACACAAGGTTTTCTTTTCCTTGAACCTCGAATCCTTCTGGCTGCTTCATGTAGATTTCTTCATGCAAGTCTCCATGAAGAAATGCTGTCTTCACATCCATCTTTTCAAGCTCCAAATCTAGACTTGCGATCAATCCAAGGATGACGTAGATTGAGGACATCTTTACCATCAGTGAGAAGATTTCATCAAAGTCAATTCCTTTCTTTTGAAGGAATCTTTTTACCACCAATTGGGCTTTATACTTCATCACCTTTCCTGTTCCATCTTTCTTGAGCTTGAATATCCACTTGTTCCTCAGTGCCTTCTTTCCGTCAGGGAGATTGACCAGTTCATAAGTTTTATTCTTCTCTAGAGAATTCATCTCATCTTCCATTGCTTGCAGCCAACATTCTTTGTCTGGATGAGATAAAGCTTCACGAAAGCTTTCTGGCTTCCCCTCATCAGTAAGCAGTATATATTCTGATTCCGGATATCTCATCGATGGAATCCTACCTTGCTCAGATCGTCGTAGCTGAGGTTCTTCATTTCTAGGAGGTGCAGTAGCTTCTACAGGTGATTGTGGCTCCCCCGGCTCATCAATCTCTTCATTTTCCTCCTCCTGGATCTTCTTTTGGTACCTCATCATTTCCTGTGGCATTTGGTGTTGGGGCAGAATCTGCAACAATATCTGGGGCACTGCTAGTGAGATTTTTAGATATTGTTGTCTTTTCAGCGTCTTCAAATGTTTAGTCTTCATGGAACACCACATCTTTGGTTCGGATGACTTTATTTTCCTTTAGGTCCCATAATCTGTATCCGAATTCTTCATCTCCATAACCAATGAAGATACATGGAACAGTCCTTACATCGAGCTTTTGTTTGAGCTCCTTGGATACATGTGCGAAGGCTAAACAACCAAACACTTTCAAATGATTGTAGGAGGGCTTTTTATTAGACCATACCTTCTCCGAAATCTCGAAGTTTAGTGGTATCGATGGTGATCTGTTGATTAGATAACATGCTATACTAACAGCCTGCCGCCAGAATGGCTTGGGCAATTTAGCCAATCTGAGCATAGTCCTGACCCGTTCCATGATGGTTCAATTCATCCTCTCGGCCACTCCATTGTGCTGTGGTGTACGTAGGACCGTTCTTTCATTATGGATGCCATATCTCCCACAGTAAGCTTTGAACTCCCTGGAGGTATACTCGCCTCCATTATTTGATCGGAGGCATTTTAACTTCTTACCCGTTTTACGTTCTACCATGGCATGAAACTGTTTAAACTTCTCCAGAACTTCATCCTTCGTCTTGAGGAAATACACCCACACTTTTCAAGAGCCATCATCAATGAAGGTTAAGAAATACCTGTTGCCGCCTAAGGTCTTCACTTCGAGAGGTCCACATACATCACTGTGTACTGGCTCCAACAACTTTGATTTTCTCACTAATGAGGAGTTGAATGACACCCTCCGTTGTTTCCCGTACAAGCAATAGTCGCAAGGATGAGACGCTGCATCCTTGGAAACAGTGATCAGCTTTTTCTTCTGAAGGATTGATAAACCCTTCTCACTCATGTGATCGAGCCTTTTATGCCACAAATCCTGAGGTACCATATGCTCTGCTACATTAAGGCTCTCTCCGTTTATCTGTACATGGGTCTTGTAAAGATTGCCACATAGTTTTCCTTGAGCAACCAACCCTTTCAACATCTTCTATGTACCATTGGTGAAGCAGCTCTCATAGCCTTGTTGATCAAAGGCTTTTATCGAAAGCAAGTTAAGTCGAAGATCTATCACATGACGAACATCCTTCAAGGTTATTGTACATCCGATGTTCGTTTGAAATTGAACATCACCAATTCCCATAATTTTAGCGGTGCTATTATTTCCCATCTTCACTATCCCAAAGTCTCCTGCTTTGTATGTGGTGAAGATTTCTTTGCAAGGAGTGACGTGGCAGGAAGCTGCTGTGTCTATCACCCATTCTACTCCTTGGTCTGCTGTGTGAAAGCATATCTCTTCTGCACAAATGGTTACATCTTCTACGACTGTAACTCGTGGCTCTTCGTTGCTCTGTGCTTGTGAACTCTCCTGGTTCTGCTTCTGAAGACTACGACAATTTTTCTTCATATGACCCTCTTTACCACAGTGATAACATTTGTACAAGGGTCTCCGCACATCTGATGACCTGCCCCTTCTGTCTATCGATCTGCCTATACTTTTACTTCTACCTCTCCTCTAGTCTTGATCACCTCGAGACTGTCTTCCTTGATTCTCTATGATGTAGGCTTCGTCTTGACTGGCGCCTGCATCTTTCCTTCTAGCCTCCTCGTTCATCAAAGCATCCTTAACCATTGACAAGTTAAGTTTTTCACCGGGGGCTGAATTACTGAGGGATACCACCAACATCTCCCATGAGTCTGAAAGGGAGCTGAGAAGTAGAAGGGCTTGTTCTTCATCTCCAAGCTGTAACTTGACTGCTGACAGTTGATTCACCAAGTTCTGGAACTCACTTGTGTGTTCTGCTATGGAAGTTCCACTCCGCAACTTCAAGTTTATAAGTCATATCATCAGGATGGCTTTGTTCCGTGCTGACTTGGCTTGATACATACCCTCTAATTTTGTCCAGAGAGAATATGCATCTGTTTCTTTGGCTATATGGTGGAAGACGCTGTGGTCGATCCATTGCCTGATCCGACCGATGCGTTTTCTGTTTATTTTCTTCCACTCTGCCTCTTTTTCTGTCTTAGGTCTCTGCCCTTGAAATTCTGTAGGATCATATAGATCCTTACAACTAAGGAGATCATCCATCCTGGGTCTCCATAGTGTGTAATTGGTAGCAGTCAATTTAATCATGGCTCCAGATGATTCTTTTATTTTAGAATAATTAATTGACTAAAATTGGAATTGAATTTCAAAAATCTGAGCCCACCGTTACGTCCAGAATGGTAAAAAATGGTGGAATAGCCACTTCCCGGGCTCAAAAATTCTTTTTGTGCAAGAAATACGAAGCTTGGAAATCCTAAGGACTAAACTGAAAATTTTAAAGGACTAAACTGAAACTTTCAGAAACCTAAGGGGCCAGAACCATTACCCAGAAATACAGGGGCCAAATAAATTTTTGAAAGACGAGCTGACGTGGCAGAGTGGGACCTGTGTGATGACGTGGCTATGTTGTGGTCTACACGCGGCAGACGACGTGGCTCTACTGACGTGGTCAAGCTGACGTGGCTGTGCTGACGTCGTCTGATGACGTTGCAAAGTCGCTGACGTGTGATGACGTGGTGTAATGACGTGGTCATCTTCAACCTTTGGAAGGCGCGTGCAGCGCGTTTAGCGAGTGACTCCCACTCGTAGACCAGTCTAGTGGCGCGTGTGGCGCGTGCGACTTCCCTGGAAGTTGGATTGGTCACCGGAAAATTGTAGAATGCTCTCCTCAACGTCACGAACACACTCGACACTTCAAATTTAAAATTCGAACAATTTCTGAAAATTTGAAATTTTTCAGAAATAGGGGACAAATTTTCTCTGAATTTTCTCTCTCTGTTCTGACGTTCCAGGAGCTCAACAAGGCTCTGATACCACTTATTGGGGATGCGATGCACACTTAGAATAGTTTCTGGGAGAAAAATAACTTGTATTCACAAAGAAAATTGATATACAAGGACTACACAAAAACTCCCCTAAACAATTTCCTAGAGCTCTCCTAGCTCTCCATACCTCTCAGAACTCTCTAATTCTGATTTTAAACTCTCTATGGAGTCCTCACAATACCATACCACAATCTGTAGAACGTCCTCAATTTATAGAGGATTCTGCATTACATATTTCAAAGGTTTGGTCACCTAACATTGACTTTCCCTTAGACTTTCCTGGAGGTTGGTAACCTCCCTTTGACATGGGAGGGACATTCCAGAAGCTGCATGCATCATACATGAGCTCATAAACTATCTCTGTGCCTCAGCTAGTAGTTATGTTAGTTGTAGTGATGTCATATACCGGAACAGAGTTGCCGCATCTCTTACATCTTAGTTTGGCACGCAGGTCTAGTTGACCCTGAAATTCTTGGGGTTTCGGTATCTATATGGAGCGCCACAAACTTGACTTTATTTTTTTACAGAAAAACACGGGATTCTTGTTTATATCGCTATGGCTATAAACACTTTCTTGCTCCTATTAACAAAACATCCCCTTTTTCTTCGCTCCCACCCCCTTATTAGTCAATGGGGTAGCAAGTTCGACATCTACTAGAAAAGAGAGAATTCACTTCAGATAACCGAGCCTCCATTAGGCAACGTGTGGAGTGGCCGAGAGCGGACCTTTTTCATTACCCTTTTTTGGCCCCGGATCAGGAAAGCGGAAAGTATAGTCAGTCTAGAATACTGGTTTTTTTTTTGAAAATATTATACTATCATAAAACAAAATTTTTGCTCTATCAAAATAAATCTTTATAAAAACTTATAATAGTTGAGGCATAACAGAATAACATATCATCTAATCTTTATAAAAATTTTAATAAATAAGCTATTTGTTGGATGAAAAATTAGGATGACCAATGAAATTAATTTTTCAAGCCACATCACCAAGGCATACAATTTTTTCTTTTACTTTAATTGGAATAACTAGGTCTTTTATCCTGCATGACGGCATAACTCCTGGGATGGTGGATCCTTCATTATTAGTTTGGTCGACAAGAACTTCGTCATTACTCCTATTATTGAGAATTTCTGGTTGACCAGATAACTAAATTACAAGCCTCTTGTTTGGTCAACGAAGGACACGACTTCCAATTTCACCTTCAAAGATATTGCATGGCACAAGTTACTAAATCAGAGCCGTCAATGTCAGAAAAGGTATTTAATAAGAACTGCTCCTCCTAGGTTCAATGATTATTTTCCAAGTTCAATAAAATTTAATAAAATATTAGAGACACTAGATTCTACAAAAGCCTCTCTCCAGGTGTCTCCATGGCTTCAGGTGTCACTGTCAACTCCCTTACATGCAGCATGGTGTCAACCAAGCTCCATGCATCTTGCCACCTGTCAACCATGCTGCATGCATCTCGCCACCTGTAAGCAAACTCTCTTATAAATATAGTCTTTGGTTGCAATTCAAGGTTTGGAAAATAATTTCTCTATCTAAAAACCCTCTCTCTCCCTCTCTATCTCGTCTTCCTCTGGTCGACCAAAAATTTTCACTCCATAGTTAATCTCTGACTTGAGCGTCGGAGGATTATCGTCGGTAACACCACCGACGCCTCTGACCCTTTATTTTCTACTTGTGTGTAGATCATTCAAGCCACTGGAACCTTGGTTGATCAAAATACAACAGCCATCTTGACGGATACGTGACCCAAAATTCCCTACTTTCCTCTCCTTCTCCACACATTCCATCACTGCCTTCTGGCTGAGTCAGATCCTCCACAACAAATACAAATTTTACTGCTGAGCTAGAGGTCGACCAATTTTTAGCATCAACACTATTGAATTCTTTAAATACTTTTGCTTATTTTTATACTTTTAAAAAGAATGAGGATAATTTTCTCAATCACATAAAACAATGCTGATAATAATCATGCTAAAACATTTGTTCAAATGCTATTTGAAACATTAAAGCATTATTTTCATTAAAATATACTCTTTTAAATAACTTTGTAAATAATACTACTCATGAAAAGAAATGAACTATCATCATAAAGCTCTTTCTAAAGATTTATGAAAATTTACACAATTTTGCCAAAAATGTTTCTTTTCTTAAGCTAAGTCATGCAATCGTATTTAAAACACCTTGATATACTAAACAAGTACTCCAAAATCTAGCTGATTATACATGACAAGATCTAACATCGTATAGACTTGCAAAACTAATCATAACTAGCAGGGCTAATATCGCACATGTAGAGCTATCTGAAATTGGTCGTACCTGGCAAGTTCTAACATCATGTAGGCAAAGCCATCTACAAAATTGGTCATACGCATGTATAGAGCTACCCCAAAGGGTTAAGCACCCAGATCACATGGCCCAAAGCCTCTATGTATGTTTGAACAGGTCTCAAAGACCTCTATCTATATCACTATCTAAGTGAATCTGCTATCTCACTATCTGAATCTGGTCCTAGCTTAGGATACCATAACTAAATTTTCTTACGTTTGTTAAAACTGATTTTTAAATTGCTTCACATGCTAAAAAACTTTGTTATTCATGCAATTTTATCAAAACTGAGAATTTTATGAAATCTAAGCTGAAAATACTTGAATCATTGAAAATAGTGACAAACATCTAAAAATCATTTCAAATACTTCAAGAAACTTTTGAACGAAATGGTAAAATTTTACAAAATCATAATTAACATATTTTCTTTAATATTTAAAAAAATATCTCTCTTGAATCAACTATAAAGCCTTTGAACATACTAAATAATTTTAAACATAAAATATGAGTTTTCCTTTCTAAATGCAATATCTCTGTCTAAAAATATTTTGAAAACTAACCTTGAATATTTTAATGACTTAAGGTAACCATAAGCTAATAGATCCACATTTATCTTCTAGAATGCTATTAAGAAACTGCTTGGAATACTTCTAAGTTTGCTAAAATATCATAGTAATTGTTTCCAAGGAAAGCTAATTAAGCATCATTAAAAAAACAACTAAATATACTTCTCAATTCATCTAGATAAATTTGCTAGTCACTTTAATAGCTTTCTGACATGTATATAAGAAAATAGCATTTAAAACTTATTTATAATTTATGAAAGAAAACATATTTTTCCACTCACTGATATGATTGCACAAACCCGGTTAGCTTGTGTAGATTCCAAGGTCAACGGTCCACATACTTGCCATCTCCTTTAAAAATGAACTAAACTCTTCTTTGTCCAATCATGAGAAAAGAACTTATCATATCATATATAATTCATAATCAACTTAAATGTTTAAAATTCCCAATAACAAACTTCACATCTTAATCTAATTAATGTTATTTAACTTCATTTCTAAACTTCCTAAACAGAGCAATGCTGGTTCTTTGATTTTTAATAAAAAACTTGCTCATCTAAATGATCCAAGATTTTACATAGGTCTTCTAAACATAAACATATAACACCATATAAAATTTTATGGCATTCTGAATTTGTTAGGTACCTCCAATAATTTAAGTTCTTAGACACAACCATCCTGTCAAGCTATTTTCAGAATTGACCTCTCTCTATTCAAAAATATACAACAATTCACATTTAATTTCTAACATTACAAAACTCTCCAGATTTAAACTAGACACAAAGATGAACAAGTATCCAATTTTCATATTTTTTTGAGATCTCTAGATACCTTAAATACTTTACCCAAAATAGACCTCCTGCAGAAAGCTAAAAATTTCAGTATTAAACAGTAAATTTCAAATATTTATATAAAATTGCATACTCAATATTTTTCAGTGAAACCAATTTTAATAAAATCTTTGAGATGTCTACTTTTCCATATATAAAACTTGAGATCAAAATCAATACCAATTAATTGCAGAAATTTTTAAAATCTCTACTGTTTATAGCAACACTAGGTTTTCATCACCATTAACAATACTAACATTTCTACAAAATAAACTCTACACACATCGTGAGAGGGACGAAAGCACCTTAAATGGGGCTTCTAATTTCATCTTTGATCTTCTTTCTCTCTCTCACTTCTCTTTCTCTCAAGAATTTCCTACACTTGCCAACATTCCTTCCTTCGATATTTTCATGAATAAAGCCACAAAAATCACTTTATCTTAATTAGAAATTAAAAATCTTACCTGATTTTCCTCTTCATTTTGCCCTTATTTCAGCCCCTTATCCTTTTCTCCTCTCCTTTCTCTATAACACTCTCCGTACTCCCTCATTTCTCTCTTTTGTACAATTTTATCTTTTTTTTTTGGTGTTTTTATAATTATGCTAAGGGGTTGGGCTGCTGTATGTATGGGTTGGATTGAAATAGAAGTGTGAGATGTTGGGCTTGGGCTTCTTGTAAGTGGCCCATGGAGTGGGCTGTTTCCATAATTTTCTACAAAAGGAAAAGCACTTTACATATAGTTCTCTTAAAAGTTCAAAAGCATTGCTAAGCAAGTTTGTCTAAAGCGTCCTTCGTACCAGGTTCTCTCGGCAAAAGCACTCCTAGACTTCTCTAAAATGCACTTTTTAAGTCCTAATACATGAAAAGCACTTGTTTGAGAATTCCTTTTTGTATAAGCAATCACAACAAATACAAGTGTATCTGATCTCAGAAATTTAATTTCTTCTCTTATGCTTCTCTAAAGAGCACTTTTTAAGTCCTAATACATGAAAAACACTTGTTTGAGAAGTCCTTTTTGTATAAGCAATAACAACAAACACAAGTGTTTCTGATCTTAGAAATTTAATTTCTTCTCTTCTCCTTTCTTCTGATTTATCAGCTACCAAATGATTCAAAATCTTTTTATCAATATATATTTTATCCATATTTGTAATAAAAATTTGAAAATTTATTAGCAAATTAGAAGCGTTATCTCCTTTTTTTTTCGTATATATGTTTTCCTAACTTATCAGAGAGCAAACAGAAAGTATTCATCTATTTGGGAATACTTTCTGTTTGGCTGGTGAAAATAAAACCTCATGTTTTCTCGGAGCGAAAATATGAAACTTTAGATGATTAGCGAAACAGGCAACCAAAGTACTTGTGAGATATGATGGATTCTGACATTATGAACCGTTGGGTCACTATAGCTTGATTTACATTTTGGCATTTGCAAAGATTTGAAAATTGATCTTTTGGAGACCAGTGGGATTTTTTGAGTTTCCAACTTAAAAACAAGTACTCAAAGTTTAAGCCATTTAAGAAATGACCCACTAGAGAGAGTGTAGAACAGAAGCCACAAAACTAATCTATTTGCTAAAGACCTAGACCGTGTTTGTTTGGACTTCTCTATCTACTAGTCAAAAAAGTTTTTTTAATATAAAATTTTTTCAACTTTATTTTATGTCGTTTGGTTACCACATAAAAAGAGCTTATAGATGATTAAGAAAACTATTTTATGTTTTTTGAGAGTAACCCAAAACCAAGGCTTTTGGGAAAAAAAAAACTCTTTTTGAATTTTTTTTTTAAAGTTTTGAAATATCAAATATACCCTCATTTATTTTTAAATATTTTACTTTATTCTTTCTTATAACAAAACTCTATTTTGATAATTTAATTATAATAATTACTTTTATATTTATCTCATCAAATAATTAATAACCTTTTAATACAAGCTCTATTTTTAAAAGTTTTAGTCCAAAAAGATCTGCTTTAATTAGCTCGAGTTGAAGAAACCAAAACAAACGGACCCCTAGTTTTATTATTAGAAAATCCAAAGCCTACATTATTATAAGTTTTTATGTTAAATTGTCATAATTGGATAAATAAATTAATGATTTAACTAAAATTTTCATCCCTTAAATATTTATTAAAATATTTTAATTTCAGTATAAATAATTTTTTTATCAATTATCATAATATCGATCATTATATATTTTAAATTATTTAATGATTCACATAAATATCTTATCCGTTATATAATTAATTAAAAATTATATAGAATATTAAATTTTAATTTATCAATTGAGTTTCCCTAGAGCACGGTATCACATATAAAATGGGGATTTAATTATATGGGTACGGCAAGGAGTTAAGCTTGGAAGTGATCGATCAGTACCGAGGCCCACGGTCATTAATAAAACTGGGTTGTGGGGTTGTGCCAAAGTCATCATAGGTCTAGGCTTTGAATTCTAAACTATCTCAAGCCGAACACAATACACAACACGATCCTATTTATAAATTGTTAACCCGCGGATCAAATCATAATATTTATTATTATTATTATTCTATAATTAATTAATTAATTATATTTTTATTTAATGAATTGTTGTACCATATTCAAATTTTGCATTAGTGCATTTTATTAACATTAAATAACTTGCCAAATTCTTCAGTATATCTAAAGTCTTTAACAGCAACTAATTAACCAAATCACAAATCAAAACCCCACACATAAAAGAAACTCAAAGTAAAAATAATATAAGGTCTTAAGTACATATTATGAATATTAGTTCGACGTACATGAATAAACAAAGTCCAAAAACACAATAACATAAAAGCCTTAATCACTTTCTTCTTGCAACTCATCTATCGTGATTTTGATTCTTACAATACTACTACACATATTACAAGCAAATTATTTGCATATCTTTGATGTTAAGAAAAGATTAAAATAAATCACTAACAAGCACTCAGTTATAGAGTTGCAAACTTATTATAACATAGCTGAGTAGTAAATGATCACAAGAAGCAGCCTAGCTTCTGTTCTACTATAGCAAGACAAACTAAACTAGAGGGCAATAGGGACAGCACGAAGAGGTTGAGCTTTCGGTACAGTGAGGCCAAACTTATCATCCATGTCCATCTTCTCTGGTGTAACCCCATCTTCAAGCTTCCAATCAAAGTAGTTAAGAAGTGAACCCAACATAAGATGCAACATTCTCATTGCTAATGGGAAACCGGGACATATTCGCCTCCCAGCACCAAATGGTATTAGCTCAAAATTACCGCCTTTGACATCAACATCAGACTCCAAGAACCTTTCAGGTACAAAACAATCTGGGTTGTCCCATATGCTTGCATCTCTCCCAATAGCCCACACATTGACCCACACTACTCCACCCTTTGGGACTAAGTAACCACCGACTTCTATATCTGCCGAGGATTTGCGGTCGAATACACAAACTGCTGGGTGCAACCTGAGGGTCTCTTTGACAACTGCTTGCAAGTAAGGTAAGCGAGTGATGTCTGATTCCTCAACTGGCTTGCCTCTGCCAATAGTTTGCTCCAGCTCTAATCGGGCTTTCGACAAAGCTTCTGGGCAGCGGAGTAGTTCTGCGAGTGCCCACTCCAGTGTGACTGAAGTTGTATCAGCTCCGGCAGCAAATAGATCCTGTTACACGATTGATTCATAAATGTTGAACGTGAGATATAGATTCATTAGAAACAAATAGAACTTGTTATTGAAACACTAGTCATAAGAAAGAGAAAAGAACCAGGAACAAATGTTTGATAATATTTCTATCAATCTCCCCACTGTTGTCGTCAATGATGTTGAGAAGAGCATCTAACACATCTTTGCTTTCGGCAGGAGCATTCTCTCTTAGCTTCAAGCGTTGATCAATCAAGCGATCAAGGAGATCATACAGCTTTCCACTATTAACTGCCACGCGACGCCTTAAACCTTGCGGGTCGATCTTTTTGAGCACAGAAAAATAATCCGACAAGTTAGGCGTTCCAATGCTTGCTATCATAGCACAAAAAAGCTCTTTAAACTCTCTTGCAGTCTCTGAACTATGATCAGCAAGATCAACAGAGAAAAAAGTGCTGGACAACAAGTTAAGACTAGTGTTGAAAGCCGCTTGCCCAATCTCTACAGCCCTAGCCGCTCGGCAACTTTCTTCAACATAAGCGAGGAGTGCTGCAACTTTTTTGCGCCTCAAGTCTTGATAGGCATGAAGCTTCTGACTAGATAATAGTTGTGTGTTCGATAATTTTCGAAAATTTCTCCAGGCCGTCCCCATCGGCTGCCAAATCAAGGAAAATTCATGGTGTTGATTGACTTTAATCACGTCAGGAAGGTTCCTGTTTGCGACAGATAAGTCATGATTTTGAAGGACTTCTTTGGCTACGGATGCTGAAGATATCACTACCATGGGCAACTGGCCAAGCTTTAGACTGAATATGGGACCATGAATCTTGGCAAGTTTTGCTAAGGACTTGTGAGGTTTGTCACCAAGTTGTAAGAGGTTTCCGATGACCGGAAAATGGGTTGGTCCAGGAGGAAGCTTCCCTGAAGTTGCTTTGCTTCCCCTGATCACAATAGCCTGTAGGGTTACCATCAAAATCCATGTGAAGAGAAAACAAAGCATAGTGTAACTTAAAATATCCATCCCACTCGCTCACAATTGATTGTGGAGTGTCCCTTCTTAAAACACTACTTGTCTCCAAAAACACTTGTGTCTCCACCAATTTATAACGATAGGAATCTCTTCCTCATCTCACCTCTGCCTCAGTTTTTTACAAGGCTATGATTTCTAGTTATAAAAAATATATTAATAAAGAGAGAGAATAAATACATACTTAACTATTTATTAATTAAAATTCACAGGTCAACATATACTAAAAAACTTAGGCAAAACAGGATGAGCAGAAAATTTTAATTCAATCACAAGTCATCTTTGATTTGTTCAAATGTGTTGTTAAACTTCTCTTGCATGGCAAACGATGTATATCATCGTTTCAACTAACTTCAAAATGACCTGGATTAAAAGTTAATAGAAAATCCAAAACCTATAAGGATATGAATAAATTAATATTGATTATTTAAATAAAATTTTCATCCAATAAATAATTATTTAAATATTTTAATTATAGAATAAATACTTCTGTTATTAAATTTTTACAATATTATTATACATTTTAAAATCATTTAATCATATAATGAATAACTTAATTATAATTCATTATATAATTAATTAATCTAATTATTGAGAACATTTTGTTTATTGAATTTTCATAAGCACAATATCAAGTTGAGTTTGACATAGGATAAGGATAGCAAAACTTAAGGCCGAATCCTCTTTAATTGCATGTATTCCTTGGATATACTTACATACATACATACATACATACATACATACATACATATATATATATATGTGTATATAAATTTTCTATAATATTTATTGATTTATATATGCTTTTTAATTTTCTACCAAATAAGTGCAACATAATCTGTTATATATATTATAACTCTCATTTTGTTTACATTGTAATTTTCATGGCATAGTGAGTTTATAAAGGTGGTAAAATCTTTGAAACCAACGAGGTTCATTAGCCATGGCTAAAGCATTGTTAATAAAATATTTGCAAAACCATTCTAATTTGAAACTCCTGGTTAATATGCCAAGTTGCTTCCTTTCGGGGAGGAAATTCTTTCTCGACTCGGACTTGAATAGGGATTTAATTATGGTTCTAGTCATTTTGCCAACCCTAAACAGAGATCGCCAGTGTTTAGTGCTAGGAGAGAGTAGGATGGGATAAGGGGAGGGGATTGTATTAATTTTTTCCGGCCTATGTTTGGCGCATCTTTGAACTCGGTGAGGACAGTATTAAAGTGCGTAAGAACCCTATACGACGAAGACAAATCAACCCCCTACCTAACCATCGTTTTGCAATGGTCGATGAAATGAGTACACTATAACTTGAATTGGTAACATAATATATTTGTTAATAATGTATTTGTATATTTTACCTTAAAATAAAATAATATAAATTATTAAACTATATTATATTTATTATAAATAATTAACATATTTAATTAAATACTTAAATTATTCGAATTAATATTTTAAGATTTTAATCTTTTAGATGCACATTTTCATTTTAAATATAAATATCGTATTATTATCATTGAAATTAATTAATTACAAACTTAAGTTTTTTTTTTTTTTAAAATTGATGTATATAATACTACACATTTCCATTCTTATCTCATTCAATCCTATACAATCAAATCTTAAGGAATTATACAATCCAATATAGTGTGCCAAATGTATCCTTAATGGTCTAGACCTCGCTTTGGGCCATTTGCCAACCCTAAATAGGGTTCTTTTATAGTATAATAATGCTATATTTACAAAATTTGTATACAAAGTTGGTCTGGCATTAAGTGACTCAAATATGAATAAAATAAAGTCAATATAATAAATACTGATAAATGATATGACATTAAATAAGTGATACTATATCAACTTTGTAAACAAACTTTGTATATAAGCTTTTTAGATGTAGCATTACTCTTTATCAATAGTTTGTTTGTACACCTAGCGATCCTAACCTCCCTTGAGGCCATTTTCCAACGCTAAATAGGGATTCATTAATTATAGTACGTTCCTCAAATCTAGGGGTGGCAATTCGTGTTTGCGGGTCGTGTTCGTGTCGTGTCGAGCTATGACATGATAAGAATTGACCCAACACAAACACGATCCGTTTATTATTCGTGTCACTGTGACACGACATGAACACGACACGATTATTAAACGGGTAACACGGCACGACACGCTAACACGAATAATAAACGGGTCGTAATCGTGTTAGACACGAACACGACCCGTTTAACACGATTAAGACACGTTTATATTATTGACACGATTATGACCCGTTAACACGATTATGACACGGTACAGAATTAGATTTCTAATTTTTGTTAAATGACAAAAATATCCTAAGTTTTGAAATTTATTAGGTTTTTAAAATTCTGTTTTTATTTTAAAATTTAGATACATATAGGGACTAAAATGTCTAAAAAGTTTAGTATTTTTAAATTTAATATGTAATCGTGTCAATATTCGTGTTAATCGTGTTATCGTGTCAATCGTGTATAATATGTATTCGTGTTACTCGTGTCATAATCGTGTTCGTGTCAATATTCGTGTTAATCGTGTCAATCGTGTATAATATGTATTCGTGTTATTCGTGTTACTCGTGTCATAATCGTGTTCGTGTCATAATCGTGTTCGCGTGTTGAAGACTCTCAACCCGAACACGAGACGATTATTAAACGGGTTGACATCTTCGACACGAATACGACACGAACATGAATATGCCAAAACTCAAACCTGCTTAAACCCGTATCGTGTCAAGTCGTGTTCGCGTGTCGTGTCGAAAATTGCCACCCCTACTCAAATCAGATTGCATGTAGCTCCATAAATTAGATATAGGTGCGAGAAAATCAGAAAATTAAAATAGATTATTCTCAAGTTTGTATTTTAACTTTTTCACCTATTCAATAATTTTATTTTAGGATAAAATTGTCAAAAAAAAAAGAGTTGAAGAGTTAAGAAAAAGGGGCTGAATAGTACTTTCCTATGCATTTGTTGGACATCGCATAGATAGAGTAGTGTTAAAAAAGACCGGCCCACAAAATTAATTAGTAAAATAGTGATAAGAAAATAATATATTATCTCCTTTATTTTCTCCTTCTTTACTTCCAATTTTAGCATCTTAACTAAAACTCATCTTAAACATAACGAAAAAGAAATGGAATAATTATAAAATTTAATAACTATCCTAACGTATATAACGCAAACAAACAATTACTTCGAACTAGTTTTATCAAACTTAATTCCAATACTATAGTTATAATAAATTAGCCATGAAGACAGCCAAGAAAGGTTCTTTATACACTATGGCGATATTTAACTCCATTTAAAACCAAAAGTGTCAACAGTTCACGATTTAAACAAAATGGAACTATATTTTATGTTTTTCTTTTCTTTTTTCTTCTATGGTTTGTTATTTCTAGTACCAAAAAAAAAAAATTAAACTTATCAACAATTTTATTTGAAATCATATCCTTATAAATAGAAAAGTATAATTAAATTTACCTCACTAATATCTTCATCATCTTGATCTTCACCACACACTATTTTGATTAAAAGGGTTTCCACGTCTCATATAAAAAATAATAATTTTAAAATGAGTGGTGCTATTTACACACCGCATGCTAACTAAGTACACCCTCATTTCTTAATTTTAAGAGGATAAAATTGTAAATAAAAGGGTATAATCAAGAGAGATATTTGATTTCTTTTTGTACCCCATCAGAGATTTGAAACTGCTTAAAATTTGTATCTTCATGTTTCTGTCCTTCTCTTATTCCTCAATATATATCAAGTGCAAGTTCAAAAAATTGAACCAATTTGTTAAAAGGAATTGATAATTCGTAAACTCCATTAAACACCTTCTCAAAAAATCAATGATTCTCCACCTATATACCCATCATATTCACGTATGATTTCATATCTTTTAAAATCAGTTAACATGTGGCATTAATAAACATTTTCGGCTGAGATTTAATTTGTTTAAGATTCTTTTTTTTATTATTTTAATTAAAGACATGCAATAGAAGTCGAAAACTGAAGAACCATAGAAGTCCGAAACCAGTTCACACGTCGTTCCAATGAAGCCCAAATTGAAAGCCAAATCAATTTACGTTTCCACCGTTCAGGCACGATAAACTGAGAATCCCCGAACGTCACTTAAATTATTCTTCTCTTCTTTAAAATTCCGGTAACATGGAGAAATGCTCTCTTGCCATCGCGATCACTAAGAGTGGATATAAGGAATTTGTTTACAACCGATTCGATGGCATATGTCAACTTTCAACCCTTTGCAAGCGTGCTAATGGCTTGATGGTCAAACTCAATGAACTGCACTTTTGCCACGCGGGCGGAGGCAGCTGCGGGCCTAGCCCAGCTGAATTTTTTTAAAAAAATTAATTGCAAGTTTCCTGAATTCAACGGATTAGAAAATTAATTGCCAGTTTCTAAAGCTCAATTTAATACAAAATTAATTGCAAGTTTCCTGAGTTCAACGAAATGCAAAATTAATTGCAAGTTTCCAGAGTTCACTGGAATACAAAATTACTTGCAAGTTTCCTGAGTTCAATGGAGCACAAAATTTATTAGCACACTAATTATAGATAATCTCAAACTTTAACTAAATTTTTGTGAAATACCCTACTCCACTTTTTAGAATAAATTTATATATAATTTATTTTCAAATTTATATACTTTGATCTCTTATAAATCACATTAAATTTTCCTAAACATATTAAATTTTCTAAATTTTAGGGGTTGCTTATTTTTACATGAATATAACTTATTTTCAATCATTTAGATATTTTAAGTTGATTGATTTTATAACTTAAGTATGAGAATAAGATAAAATCATTTGAACAGAAAAAAACTAAAATCTTTAGCTTTTATATAAGTGTAAAAACATCTAAATATCTATTTTATTTATTTCCTAAATTAAACTTATTATTTGTATTCCTGCCTATTAATTTTAAATCATAATTTATTCATCTAACCTATTATGTATACTATTCATATTTCTTTAATGTCGTAATTATTAATCTACTGTTATAATTATCTCATTCATCATATATATATATACATATAATTTTCAAAATTTTCACATCATTTATAAGAAAATAAATTAAAACTATATTATTTTTAATCAATCACTTGTGACATTCAATTTTAACTTTATTAAATTTTTATTTGCATATGTTTATATAACTTGTAAATATAAAATATATGTAACTATATATCATACTTAATAAGGGCATATGTTTCAGTTTAATAGTTTTAAGACATTTTTAGTTTAGAAAAACAAATAGCTTAAGATTTAGAATCCAATATTAGTAAATGTAAAACAAACATATTATTCAGATTTTTATATTCAGACATATTCATATTTTATATTAAAAAACAATCAGCCCTTTAGTCTTCTTAAAAGAGTTACCAAAGCAATTTTATCTCTGCTTTTGATTAATCGTTATTAAAATAATATTTTTCTATTCATTAAATTTTTATTGTTTTCTTTTTCAATTTATTCATATCAAAAAAGAATTCTCATTAGATAAGAAAGGAATTAGAATATTGACTTCGATTCAATAATAGATAATTTATACACTTTGAAGCATGTAGAGCGTACCTTCGATACTGTTTTATCTCATTTTCAAGTTATTTTTTTTCATTTTATTATAGTATAATTTTAATTATTTTTTAGTATAGAATTTATATTTTGAAGGATAAGGCTAATTGCGTCCCCTAATTAGGTGTATCATTTTTATTACTTAATAAAACCTCAACTAGACTATTAGGGGCCACTGAAAGAGGAAATAGTAGGAGGATTTTGGAATTTTTATCTTAATTAAATATTATTTTGATAAATTTTGAAGGAAAATTATGAACCTAAATCTCAGCCACAGAGTTCCACCGATACCACTTGTCAATAGATGTTTAAAAGTTAAGGGGTTGTTTGTTTTTTTTGTACTTTTCAGTTAATTCCATTTAGACTTAAGATTTAAATGCATTATTTTTTTTTTCAATATTCACTTCTTTCGGTGGTATATCTCATATTTTAAAAAAGTGAAAATTTATCATTTTTTTTAATCCTAACGTATGAATTGTGTTTTATTACTAAAATAACCCTATATTTCTTATTACACAAATTAATATAAATTAAAAGATTATATAAACTTTATTAAAATAATTTTAAATATATATTTTGGACTAAATTAAACTTTTTTATTTGAAGAATTAGTCGTTGGAGTCTATCATTGTTGTTGCTAGCCTTTGGTGGTATAGCGTGTCCGGTGATGCCATCCTTGCTTCCATGATCATTGTCAGCCGGCTGCTCAGGATCCGTAAACGTCATCGACGATGAAGGCACAGATCAATGAGATCAGACGTTTAAAGTTTTGGCGCATCATTGGCCGACGACAACAACAGCGATTGTCTGACAACCCTTTTTCTTTTCTATTTTTACAAAATTATAATATTAATTATTTTAATATTATAATTTTAAAAATAAAAAATAATTTATTTATTTTTAATTATATAATTTTAATTTAACTTCAATTTTTAATTTCTAATTTTTTTTAAAAAATTGTAAAGCACTTATATTAAAAATAATCATTATCACTGTATGCACGACATATTTTAGTATTTTTAACTTTTAAATTTTATAAAAATAAATAAATAAAAGGTTTTTTATTTATTCAGTTATCTATTTAATTCATCATAATATATTTAACATATTAAAGAAGATATATATTTTCACAATAGGTAATTTTATTATTAATTATTGATATCCTAATCTAATTTTGTTAAGTATTTAATTTTTAAGGTATATTCCATATTAAATATTACATATTATATTAAGGTAAATAGTCATATTCAAATTAATTTGTCAACTTAAGACTTATTGAAAAATTAAAAACAAACATATCATTAAATGATAAAAAATAAGTGTTAAATGAAAAAAAAGCCCTTAAGTAAAAATCATATCATTAGAAGATTTGAGTCCCTTGTACATAATTGGTTTCTTCATACATTGCGGATGCCTTTGAATTTCATGTTATAGATAAACTACAAGTGATAGTTATAGGATAGTTAATATAATAAAATCTCCCACTATTGTGATTATTCAAATACAAACTTAGAGTTCAAGTTATATTAAAAATTAAAAAGAAAAAAGAAAAAAAAGAGGATCGGAAATTGTTTAACTAAAATATCATGGGTATCATTTTATTATGAAAATACAATAACTCAAATTGATATAAAAATAAATCCTATATATAATGTATGTAAGTAACTGTTGGTGTTAACGTAATTCTTATATGTGCCATGCGCATGTTAAGTTTTTTGGTTAACTTGTGATAAAAATAAGAAAAGTATTTTGATTCCTATTTTACTGTTTCTAGATAATTATTATAGGAAGTATTTGATTCACAATAAATACCTCTATAGATCAGGATAATATTTCTTGTATCCTAATCAAAATAGGAGGATATTTAATGTGTCCTAATTACTTTAGGAGTTTAACTATAAACATTTCCTATTTTAGTTTATCCTAATGTAATCTTGATTGAGATACTTACAAGATTTTTAGAAAGATTTCGACCAAGACCTCTCAATATATATCGATTTATGACAAAGTCGGCAGAGAGTGCTTTTTTACGGATTGGAGACTTGTTTGTGTTCTTGAGAGAGTTGGTCACGACATTCCATGATTTCATAGAAGAAAGCTTCAACGCAAAAGGAATGTCTTTGTTACTTTGATTCATTGAGTCTTTGTTTCATGTATAAGAGTTAAAATCGTACATGAGTTGTTGATTAAGTCTGAGTGAGTTAGTAGACACTTAGGATAACTTGAGGGTTGAGTGTTTATGTAATTCACCAGTGTTTAGGATCTTTGCGAAGATTTTGTTTGTCAAAGATTATGTCAGTGTGTGAGAGTGATTCAGCACTGTAAAAGGTCATAAAGATTGTACAAACAAGAACATAGTGAATTGCAGCTCTATAGTTGTTCGTGGACTTAGGTTTTTATAAACGAACCACGTAAAAATCCTCCTGTGCCGATTTATATTACAATTTGCTGCGTTTTATTTATAACTGCATACCTCCAGAACTTTCAATTGGTATCAGAGTGGGTTCACTGATAGACAAGTGAAGAAGACGATCACGTTGATCTCAAAGGATGGAGTTTATTCGTAATGGAGGATCTGGAATGCAACCACCTATTCTCGATGACAGTAATTATCCATATTGGAAGGTAAGAATGATGATGTATATCAAGTCTCTTGATGACAGGGCATGGACGAGTGTACTTAAGGGATGGACACCGCCAACAAAGCTGAATGCTTTTGGTAATGCCGAACCAAAACCAGAGGATGAATGGTTTGATGAAGAATACCGACGATCCAGTTGGAACTCCAAGGCTCTTAATGCAATCTTTGCTGCAGTAGACTTAAACAACTTCGGACAGATTTCTAGATGGAAAGTGACCAAAGAAGCATGGGACATACTTGAGGTAAAATATGAATGTACTGCATCTGTTAAAAGATCTAAATTAATGAGGCTGAATTCTCAATTTGAAAATCTGATGATGTATCAGGATGAATCAATTTTTGATTTTTACTCTAAGATATGTCACATTACGAACTCAGCATACATGCTTGGCAAAAATTTCACTGATGCAAAAGTTGTTAGTAAGATAATTAGGTCTGTCCAAGACAAATTTCAACCTAAAATTTCAGCCATTGAGGAAGTTAAAAACACTGATGAAATGAGAGTTGATGAACTGATTGGCATTCTCCAAAACTTTGAAATAATCAAAGTACTCAAAAACAAAAAGGTAAAAGCATTGCATTTAATGTGAAAGCTGAAAAATCTGATGATGAATGTAGTGATGAGCTTGATGAAACTGATTCTAAACAAATTGCTTTTCTAACAAGAAATTATGTCAAGTTCATGAAAAGAAATTTCAAGAAAAAGAATGAAGGAAAGCCATCAAAATCAAGTGAAGAAAAGTTCAGAAAATTCAGCTACGAGAATGATAAAAAGAAGCCGAAACAACATGAAAAGAAAGGACAGATTCAGTGTTATGAATATTCTGGTTATGGGCATATCCAATCTGAATGTGCTAATCTCAAGAAGAAGAACAAAGGACTGACAGCAACCTGGATTGATGAGTCAGAATCGGAATCAGAAGATCAAGATTGCATGAACAATTTTGTTGCATTTACAGCATCTGCAGAAGATAAAGGGAAAGCTATTATGTTAGACATAACGGAAGATTGTAAAGTCAGTATTGATCATTCAGATGAAGAAGATGGACCAGAATATAATGAAGAGTTGCAAGAAACATACAATGCACTCTATGGTGAATGGCTGAGTCAAAAAGAAGAAATCAATGCCTTGAAAAAGAAGATTGAAGTTCTGAAAAGTGAAAAAGCTTATGCTGAAAACCACATCACTGAACTTGAGACTGTTTTGACAGACAAAACAGCACACATTGAGAAAATCACAACAGAACTAATTGAAAGTAAGAAGTGTATTGATCAACTCAAAATTGGAGCAGCCAAACTTGATCAAGTTTTGAACCTTGGAAGAGACAACTCCAACAAACATGGATTGGGTATACTGAATGTAATGTTGCATCCACATCAAAAACAGTCTTTGTTAAAGCTTCAACATTAGGTAAGAATTTTGAACTTAGCTCTTTAAAATCAAGTCCTAATTCCAAGAGCAGTGAAACATTTGTTTCTCCTCTGAGTTCTTTCAAATCCAGTCCTAAAAAGGTAAGGAAATTCATTCCTACTTGTTATTTTTGTGGTAAAAAGGGACATATTAGGCCTAGATGCTTTAAATTGTTGAGTTTTTTTGCATAAAAGATCAAAACAGTTCAAACTGTTACCAAAATCACAATAGCTGTGGGTTAAGAAAGATAAAACAGTATGTCATGTTGCCTTTACTGCACTTAATCATGCATCTAATGATTTGTGGTATTTTGACAGCGGTTGTTCCAGGCACATGACTGGAAATAAACTGTTTCTAACAAACTTTAAAGCATGCAAGGATGGCAATGTCACTTTTGGAGAAGGAACAACAAGTAAGATCATTGGTAAAGGCACCTTGAATGTCAAAGGCCTACCCAATTTCAAAAATGTCTTACTAGTTGAAGATTTGAAAGCTAATCTTATAAGCATTAGTCAGATTTGTGATGAAAAGTATACTGTTAATTTTACACAAAACAAATGCATGGTCTTAGATAATTTTGGTAAATTCATTCTAGAAGGTAATAAATCTTCGGATAATTATTATTTGGTAGAAATTACATTTCATGCTAGGATTTTGGATTTAGACTTGTGGCATCAAAAATTAGGACACTTAAATTACAAAAACTTGGTTAAATTAACTAAGTTAGGTGCTGTAAGAGGAGTTCCTAAACTTGATGACAAAATTGATAAAATTTGTGGACCATGTCAAATGGGAAAACAAATAAGAAGTTCACACAAATCAAATCCATATCTTAGCACTTCTAAGATACTTGATTTGCTTCACATGGATCTTATGGGTCCTATGCAAATTGAAATCATTACAGGTAAGAGATATATATTTGTTTGTGTGGATGATTTTTCTAGATTTACTTGGGTGGATTTCATTAAAGAAAAATCTGACACTTTTGATGCTTTCAGGAATCTTTGTGTTAAGCTTGAAAATGAGCAAAAATAGGAACATTGGAAGGATTGTGAGAATAAGAAGTGATCATGGCAAGGAGTTTGAAAATATTAGTTATGCTGACTTTTGCAAATATCATGGAATTGATCATGAATTTTCAGCTCCTAAAACCCCTGAACAGAATGGCATTGTGGAAAGAAAGAATAGAACTCTTCAAGAGATGGCTAGAGTGATGCTCAATAGCAAGAAGTTGACCAAGAGGCTATGGGCTGAAGCAATAAGCACTGCTTGTTATATTTCAAATAGAGTTTTTCTTAGACCTGGCACTAACCAGACACCTTATGAAATTTTGAAAGGAAGAAAACCTAATTTGAAATATTTTCATGTCTTTGGTTGCAGGTGTTATATCTTAAATGACAGAGAACTGCTAGGAAAATTAGATCCAAGGAGTGATGAAGGAGTCTTCGTGGGATATGCTCAAAACAGCAAAGCATTTCGAGTTTATAATATGAGAACTGAGGCAGTCATGGAATCTGCAAACGTAGTATTTGATGACCTTGATGATTATGCAAAGTACTCACAAGAGGAAAGCATAACCAGCGTCACAGAAGATTCAGAAAAATCAGATTCAGACAGCAATAAAAAGGAAGATGTCGTTATGAAGGAGGAAACAACTGCTATTACACCTGACGTAACAGTAACATCTGACAACTCAGATTTGAACAGAAGTTCAATATGGAATGATAAAGATAGAAAAGATCTACCCACATGGATTCAAAAGGCGCATCCAACAAGTTCGATCATTGGAACACCAGATGGCATGATGAAAACCCGGAGTAAGGTAAAGAATCAGGTAAGGTTTGCATGTTATGTTTCTTTAGTTGAGCCAAAAAATGTGAAAGAAGCTTTAAAAGAAGAGGTGTGGATTCAAGTTATGCAAGATGAACTCAATAAGTTTAAAAGGAATGAAGTATGGGAATTAGTTCCTAGGCCAGAAGGTGCAAATGTCATTGGAACTAAATAGATTTTTAAAAATAAAACTGATGAAAGTGGTCAAGTAGTAAAAAATAAAGCTAGGTTAGTTGCACAAGGTTACACACAAGTTGAAGGCATAGACTTTGATGAAACCTTTGCACCTATAGCTAGACTTGAGTCAATCAGATTACTACTTGTAATTGCTTGTTTGCTTGATTTTAAGTTGTATCAAATGGATGTTAAAACTGTATTTTTAAATGGCTATCTCAATGAAAAAGTTTTCGTTGAACAACCTAAAGGATTTGAAGATCCTAAACATCATGATTTTGTGTACAAATTGCACAAACCCTTGTATGGTTTGAAACAAGCTCCTAGAGCTTGGTATGAAAGATTAATAAACTTTTTAATCAACAGAGGTTATAAAAGAGGCAGCAATGATAAGACCTTGTTTATCAAACATGCATCAAACTATTTTATTGTTGCTCAAATATATGTTGATGACATTATTTTCGGATCAACTAACAAAAGCAAAATTAATGAGTTTGTTAAGTTGATACAGGAAGAGTTTGAGATGAGCATGGTAGGAGAATTAAATTTTTTTCTTGGATTGCAGGTTAAATTAATGAATGATGGGATATTTATGTCTCAATCAAAATATGCCAAAAATCTTGTAAAGAAGTTTGGGCTTGAGAATGCAAAATCAATGTAAACTCCTATCAGTACTAATCTAAAACTTTCAAAAGATAATGCAGGAAAAGATGTTGATACAAGCTTGTACAGAAGCATTATTGGCAGCCTACTATATCTCACAGCAAGTAGACCAGATTTGAGCTTTAGTGTAGGACTTTGTGCAAGGTTTCAAGAAAATCCCAAGGAATCCCATCTTTCAGCAGCCAAGAGAATCATCAGGTATGTTCATGGAACATGTGATTATGGGATATGGTTTTCTAAAGATACAAATGATTGTCTTGCAGGGTTCAGTGGTGCAGATTGGATAGAAAATGCAGATGACATAAAAAGTACTTTAGGAGGTTGTTTTTATCTTGTTACTAACTTAGTTTCTTGGCACAACAAGAAGCAGAATTCAATTTCTTTGTCTACAGCTGAAGCCGAATACATTGTAGTAGGGAGTTGTTGTACGCAACTATTATGGATGAAGCAAATGTTGAGTGATTATGGTATTGAACAAAACCCTATAACTGTGTTTTATGATAATACTAGTGCAATAAATATTTCCAAAAATCCTGTTCAGCATTCTAGAACAAAATACATTGATATTAGATACCACTTTATAAGGGAACTAGTAGAATCTAAGGTGATACACATTGAGCACATCTCCACTGATAAATAATTGGCTGACTTATTCACTAAGGCATTGGACACAACAATGTTTGAAAATCTAATAAAAGTCTTAGGTATCTGTCAGTTATATGAGTGAACACAGTATGCTGTTATGTTATTCATATCTGTAGTATCATAAGTTTCTTTCTAATTTAGCATATTTGAGCTATGGTATAAAATTTTTATGAATAATAGACACTGAGTTAAAATAAAAAATACTGTGAGGGCTACCAATAAATGATGTGTGAAAGCCATCATTGAAAGTAACCTCAGGGTATCTAGGAAATATGTTGAGGTCATCCACTCACATGAAAAGGGCTATCTCTATATTGTGTGAAAGCTACTGTATTAATCTAGAAAAGTTTCCATTGAAATCAACTTTTGTGTGTGTAAGAAGCATGCTTAAGTTGTCCACTCAATTGATTCAAAATAAGCTTTCATGTGTAAATTATTCAGCTCTAAAATATGCTTCCTTAGAATGATACATATGATAATCCAGATATTATTGTTATGATATTATTAACTGTGTTCTGTTACATTTTTCATAACAATGTCCTATGTGCTTATCCTAAATATAAGTCACTTGTGTGTCCATGTGTCAAAAAAATTGTCATGTCAGCAACGTTGAATTAAGGGGGAGAAGTCTCAGTGGCGGGAATCCTAATTCTATTAGTATTCCTTATTTGAATTTAAATCAAATTTGAATTGATGTGTTTAAAGGGAGTTATTAAACAGTTTTTGGAAAGGGAAGTCATTAATAAATTTTTGTTGAAAAACAGAAATTCCTTAAAATTCGGCCTAGTATATATAAAAAATAGTTTGTGGGCTTTTCCTGTTCATATCATCCCTCACCTACAGTTGCTTCCCTGTCCTGCGTCTTGGTTCTATGTTCCTGTTCTGAAAATCTTCTACAGTTCAGAAACCCTAGCTATGGCAACCTAATCAAACTCGACAGCTAGTGCTTCTTCTTCCTCAAGCGGCTCTAGTCATAACAGTAGTGACAGTAGTCAGTCATCTCCTGCGCAACACACACATGCACTGGTTACAGTTGATCCCGCTATCAGTGAGGATGACCAAGTACCAATGAAGAAGATTAAGGACAAGGTCAAGCCAAAATACAACAAATTTCTCATAGCTACAGTCAAACAGAAGTTTGTCAAGATTACTTCACCGAGAAAGCTACAGTTGGAAAGGCCAGTGAAACTCTTGGACTTTAACACATATGGTCTCAGTAAGATGATTGAGTCTAATTACTGGACTCGAACGGTATCAAACTTTCTTCCTCCTATAAGAACTTTGATTTAGGAATTTTATGCTAATATCTCAAGTGCCATTGACGATCCTAAGAGTTTTCATTATCATAAAGTTTACTGTCGAGAGAAGTTTGTGAAATTCTCTCCCAATGTCATAAACTCTTTTCTGGACATTCCAATAGGCAGTATGCATTATGTAGATGAAGCATATAACATGGCAGAAATAGTTAAAGAAGTAACTGGTCGAATAGACATTGAATGGAAACCCAGAGATGGTCTTGACCAGAAATACCTTAGGAAGAAATACAAAGTGTTACATAAGATAGCACAGTTTAATTGGCTTCCTTCTTCCCACCAAAGTCAAATTCGGGAAGACAAAGTGAAACTTCTATTTTGTTTAGGAACTAATAGACTAGTAAACTTTGGATTGTTAGCCTATAGAACAATTGTACAAATTGGCTCCTATCACTCTGATTACTATTTGCTTGTGTTCCCCTATTTGATTCAAGGAATACTTACTCAGAACAACATTCCTGTGAGCTCTAGTGAACAGACTGAAATTCTGTCTAAGTCCATTACCAAGGGATTTCTTCAAAGATTGCATGATCAAACTGACTTGCTTGCACCTGAACCAAAACTAACAAGAGTCAGGAAAAATCAATTGAAAATTGTTGAAGAAAAACTTGAATTGATCAACTCTGCTTTGACAGATATTCTGCAGGATTTGAAAGAAATTAAACTCAAGCAATCTGTCTTGGAAGCTCAGTTTACAGGACAGTCTCGGTCCATAGCACCACAATCCATGGAACCTGAACCTGTGATTCCAGAAAAACAAACTGAGGAAATACCAAAGGACAATGGACCACTATCTAAGGAAGCTGTTACAATTCCATCAAGTCCTACTGCACAAACTGCTACTAAGAAAGACAGAACAGCATAATAGAAGTCAAAAGAAAAATCAATCAAGGCTTTTGTCAAGGGATATAGCAGGAAGGGAAAGAAGAAACTTAAAGTGGTGAAGAAATCATCTGATCAGAAGAAGCAGAAACTAGACACATCTGCTCCCACTTTGCAAGATGAATCTGATTTAGATGTACCAAAACAAACAGATTCTGGAATGAAACAGACCTCACCACTTACTGAGAAAGAATCCCTGGATATTCCTGTCCCTACAGCAGCTGAAGAAGAATCTCATCCACTATCACCTCCATCACCCTCTCTTCCAGCAGCTAAGTCACCAGTTCCCTCTTCACAACACCCTGCTAACAACACTGAAACCAGTGCCGAAAGAGTAGAGAGGGAGATACGCAAAGTTGTTGCTGAAGTCACTGTAACTTCATCGGATACTGCTGAAGCTCCACTAGCACTAGTCCCTTCTGAACAGACAGCACCAGTTAAAGCTCAACCAGACCCAGTTCCATCTGATCAGCCTACCTCCACTCCTAGGCGTCGGGTTAAACATATGGCTCGCAAATCCATCAAACACCCTGGGAGCTCTACCTCACCACCAGTTAGAAAGTCTCCCAAACTTAGTTAGATTTTGGCCACTTATGCTGAAATCAAGGGGGAGAAGATAAGGGAGCTGGCTCGATTTTATTGGGTTTTATTGCTGGCTTTATTTTAATTGTTGAACTATTTTATTTTGCTGTCATTTCTGTTATTGGGTTTTATTGCTGGCTTTGTTTTGATTGCTGAACTATTTTATTTTGCTGTCATTTCTGTTATTGGGTTTTATTGCTGGCTTTATTTTGATTGCTGAACTATTTTATTTTGATGTCATTTCTATTATCTTTTGACTCATGGTTCTCTCTGCTTACTAATTTTGATTTTGTGTTACTTGTTTCTCAAAGGAATACGTAAGAAGTGAGGGGGAGAATGAACTATATTTCATGTGTTGTGTGCACTTGAACTGCTTGCTGATTTGTGTTGATCTGCACAAGTTAATTGGATGGATGTTGTAGATGAATTTGATTGCAGCAGTGTCTGACAAATATTTTCAATTGTTCTACAGATGAGTTTGATTGTATTTGTCAAACTTCACTTTAGTACTTTGATCAGTTATATATCTTGTGACAGTGTGCTGTTATGTGATGACCAACAGCTTTTTGATTATTTCTTTACATGGGATATTTGTCTGTTTTATTGTTCATGATAACTTTCAGTGATATCTAACTTATCATGTGTTGTTCTTAGAAACAGTTCAGTGTTTTCATCACAAGTTGCCAAAAAGGGGGAGATTGTTGGTGTTAACGTAATTCTCATATGTGCCATGCACATGTTAAGTTTTTTGGTTAACTTGTGATAAAAATAAGAAAAGTATTTTGATTCCTATTTTACTATTTCTAGATAATTTTTATAGGAAGTATTTGATTCACAATAAATACCTCTATAGATCAGGATAATATTTCTTGTATCCTAATCAAAATAGGAGGATATTTAATGTGTCCCAATTACTTTAGGAGTTTAACTATAAACATTTCCTATTTTAGTTTATCCTAATGTGATCTTGATTGAGATACTTACAGGATTTTTAGGAAGATTTCGACCAAGACCTCTCAATATATATCGAGTTATGACAAAGTCGGTAGAGAGTGTTTTTTTACGGATTGGAGACTTGTTTGTGTTCTTGAGAGAGTTGGTCACGTCATTCCATGATTTCATAGAAGAAAGCTTCAACGCAAAAGGAATGTCTTTGTTACTTTGATTCATTGAGTCTTTGTTTCATGTATAAGAGTTAAAATCGTACATGAGTTATTGATTAAGTCTGAGTGAGTTAGTAGACACTTAGGATAACTTGAGGGTTGAGTGTTTATGTAATTCTGTGTCAGACATCGGGTGTTATGTATAACTTAACAGTGTGCTGTTAAGTTATCTGTGACAAAGAGTGAGCAGTGTCATTAGTGTTTAGGATTTTTGCGAAGATTTTGTTTATCAAAGATTATGTCAGTGTGTGAGAGTGAGTCAGCACTGTAAAAGGTCCTAAAGACTGTACAAATAAGAACATAGTGAATTGCAGCTCTATAGCTGTCCATGGACGTAGGTTTTTATAACCGAGCCACGTAAAAATCTTCCTGTGCCGATTTATATTATAGTTTAATGTGTTATTATTTATAACTACGTACCTCTAGAACTTTCAGTAACTTTCATATATATATATATATATATATATATATATATATATATATATATATTATTCCATTGTAACTCAAGACCACTTATATTTGACTTATCCAGACATATGTTATTAACTTCTCAAGTTATCACTATCATAACCATGGACCAAAAATGTCTTTTTCTAACAACTCTAAATTATAATAACATATTCACAGTAGAGAGAAATGGAAGAGAGTTGAAGGACATATACAAACTATGAAACTACAAACTTCAAAGAGAGCTTCTACAAGGCATTTTGAAAGAAAAGCGAAAAAAATGGTGAGGAGAGAGAAGAGATCTGGTTATGTAGACATTGAAATTTTGAGGCGTGATGACGAAATGGAGATAAATTTTGAGAAGAAAAAGACCAAAATGCCCTTGGAGGCTAAGAAAGGAAAGGTGAGAAGGAATCAATGAAAGGTCTTGAAAACTGACATGTACGTTTAAAAAATCACAGAAATTAATCCAGGAGAATTATGATGATGAATCACATGCTTTTGCGAAGTTACGGATGTCTAGTTTTCATAAAAATTATGAATCGTGAATCAGAGTTGAACTCAAAAAGTTGTGAGCAATTGAATAGACAAAGGTTAGAAGGGACTGCATTACAAAATTGTAAAATAGGAAATGCCAAACTGCCAATGCACGGTTCACGTGATACTGTTCACATGTTACTGTTCATCTAAATACTACATTAATTAGTTTTTTATCACTTTTTCACTCTAAAGAAAAGCCTATATAAGCACACCTTGGGCACACTTTAAAAGGACATCCAGAAATCCTCTCTTTCTCCTTCTAGGACACACTTGTGAAAATTCCAATAAGTCTTTTATGTTCTAATATTTTTGGGGTGTTTTATATTACTCTAAACCTGGAACGGATACATCTTGAGAGCAATTTTCTTTTCTTTCTCATATTTTCTTCTTCATTTTTCTAGCCTAAAATTAACCATGTTTAGATTTATTTATGCTTATAATAAGCATGTTTAGGATTTATTTTGATACATAGAAGCATGTTTAGGATTTTATAGAATTGTTTAATTCTTTTATTTGTTTTGCAAGGAGAAAATGCTTGTTAAGGTAAGTCATCCTTGCTTTCCTTATTTAGAAACATGAATAGGGTTTTTATTTCTTTGTGAATACTTAGAATCATGCTTAGAAGTATGCTTAGAAGTATATGTCTAGAGTCACTCTTAAGAGTAGAATCATGCTAGGAGTAAAACTTATAATTGCTTTAAAGTATGTTAGGAAATAGCATAAAATAGGTGTGAATTACCTTAATTGCCCTTGAAAGCTTTGTTTGAGCTAGAATAGCTTGGATTGACTTTAATTGAATGAATTAGGCTAGAACATGCCATGATAACCATGTTCAGGCTACAAATGCCATGATTTATTATAATTACTGTGAATAGGCTAGAATTGCCATGCTAAGGTAGAATGCCATGATAGAATTATCGAATCTGGGTCGAAGTGCCATGATATTAGATTATGGCTTTATTTGGATCTTATTTAATTAATGTATGTACTATGAAGTGTTATTGAATGATGCCATGAAGTGATGGTGGACTCACATTGATGGTGTGGGACCATCACTTAGAATACTCGATTTAATGTATGGAAATGCTTGAAGAGGCTTGAGAAATATTGAAAAGACTCACATATAGTGGTGAGAAATTCACTGTTTATCGAGTCTCGAATTAATTATTTACATTCGTAGTATGATTTATTATGGATGAACGAAATATTTTATTTAAAGTATTATTTTATTATTATTGAAGAACAATGGATGTAATTCTCTTCCTCTTCCCGCATGTTTGAAAGGAATTGTAACTCTATTCTTCTCCCTCTTTCTTTGTATGAATACACAATTGCTATGAATGAAATCACCTTACATGTCCTAAAGAAGACAAAATAAGCAATGTGTGCATAAAACGAAAGACTTAAGTGGACTAAATGACAATATGAGATATTCTTATTTGGTATAACCTAGTGGAGGCCGGATTTTGATCTGGATGGGTCGAATGACTCGTATCTAACTTCCTGAACCCATCTCTAAAGTGATTATGGTAATTTATGTCCTAATTAAAGTGCGGGATCGGATTGCCCCCTTTCATTCCCAATTAAGAATTAGGTGGTGACTCTATTTTTTCATACGTGCCCATGACTCGTTTGTGTTCCTTTAAGTCTCGAAAGAGGTTTTGATACAGTGTCGTGGTCGCAAACGCTCTGACGGGATGAAAGCCCCATTCATAATGACGACTCCATTGGGGATAAAAGAAGTTGATTCGGATTGGGATACCAAATTCTAATAACATATGTTGACTTTTTGAGTCCTTACATTACTAGACTTTTGCACACATAAGCATGAACTGTCTAAATTAGTTGTGTGGCATTGGTATAAGAAGTCTTTGGCTCCATTCGACCCCTAGACGACTAATGTTAGTGTGACCACCTTTGAGCACGTACCATTAAATTGGTATAAAAAGAGACCAGCTTGAGGGGGCATCTTTCACTCAAAGGAGCCCAGACTTTTGGACTCTTAACACTTAAGCCCATATAGATGACCCTAGAAATTTTCATTAGAATGAATATCCAAAACCTATGTTGAATTGCATATCTATGGATGTAAATTCCCTATGATTATAACAACATCAACTCAAACCTCATGGAATCATGAACGAATGCCACATGTCAACTCACCATAATAATAAAATGAGGACATGTGCCATGAGTTAAGGTTATCATGACGTTTAGAAAACCATATTATGATAATCATGAAGAATCCAACATCAACATGAATGTTAGAATTGGGAGAGAGAATCTCACATTCCCACATTCCATGATGATGACTTGGAAATGAGGCCAAAAATCCTAGAAAAAGATATTCGACCTTACGTGTATGGGAGAAATAAGGTTGGAAAGCTGAAAATGTGTCTATGCCCTTGAATGAGCATGCATCATATCATGCATACATGGCATTAACACCTTTGTTTTGTAGCCATCATAGCTTGGGGTAGACGAGTTGGTCGTTTGACAAGGCAAGAAGAACCAGTTGACGAAATGGTTAAATCCAACAATAACAATAATGAGATGGCTCAAATGAGGACCGACATCATTGTACTCCAATAACAAAATGGCTCAACTCATTGAAGCTTTATAGAATGGGCACAACCGCATGAATTAGCTTCCACCTGAGGGTAATGGTGGTGAGGATAGAGAGACTAGCCAAGGCAGAGATAAGGGAAAGAGCCCAATCAATCAAGAAGAACCCAAATCGGTCAAGTAGTTGGCTAAGAACATGGAGAAAGTCCAATCCCTTTTGAAGAAGAAGGGGTTAAAAGGGGCCAAAGACCTAGACAACATCTTGCTCATTGGGGCAATGATCAGCCTCCAAAGTTTCACCTGCCAGACTTGCTTAAGTTCAATAGAGAGGGCAATCCAAAGATACACTTAAGGAGCACATATTGAAGTATTTCATGCTATCCTTAGAAGGCGATGCGGTAGTATGGTGACATGATCTTCCCAAAAGGGTTTGAGAAGATTGGGAAAAGCTATCAAAATAGTTCATAGAACAGTATTGCTACAACATCCAACAGGGGGTAACTTTAAGAGATTTGGAGACTATGCACTAAAAGCCCAATGAGACATTTTCAGAATACTTGGTCTATTGGAGGGCCAAAGCTTCTAAGATGACCATAAGGCCCATAGAGAAGGACTAAGTCCATATGGTGATCAATAGGGCCCACACCTACATCAATGATAGACTGTAGGGTTTTCAATCAAAACCTTTGAAGACTTGTATTACCCGCTCATCCAAATAGAAGATTTCGAGGCCATGCAGAAGAAAAGAAACAAAAAAATCAAGGGTAATATGACCAATCCAGCGGATTAGATAATGAGGATGCATAAGTGCACGGGAGAATCCTTAACCTAGGGAAAAGAATAACGATGTTTTGAAACGTTTGAATGATACAAGAGTTGTGTATTCTTTTGATGATCATTGATGAAATCATGATACTCATAGAGATTGTGTTGTTTGAATGCTTAATTCATTTTACTAGATGAGTTTCATTCTTGATTGTTCAGCATGTGAGCACAATAGCCAAGAATATAGAACTTTATATCACTTAGAGAAATTTTATGTGAATAAAGCTTGGTATTGAGATCTTATAAGACTCTAGAACAAATTTGATCACCATACGATCCGAAATCCTAGGCTTCACAACATAAGGGAAGTGATTTAGGCCTTCTTTAGATCGACTGAGCCTTTTAAGCCCATCTATACTTACTTCACTGTCACTAATATACCTTATTGAGCCTAATCAAGCATTTTCTTTGTCAAACCACAAAATTTATCCTAACACTAGAAAGATTTTCCTTACATAGCACCCTTCACTCATAGCATATAAACATTCTAGAAAATAGCATTGAGAGCCATGCTTAAGAGAGAATGAAAGGAAGTTGACAAGTTTTTATGCAATTTTGAGCTCAAAAAAAGAAAAGAAAAAAGAAGAAAGAAGAAAATAAAAGAAAAAAGAGAGAGAAAAGAAAAGAAAAAAATAAGGAAAAGAAAGAAAAAAGAAGAAGAGTGCTAATCCCATTGCTTGTAAAGTTTAGGATTGTAACCACTCAAAATCAAAACCAAAGAAACATAATGGGTGAAAACTCAAAGTTTGGGGGTGCAAATGGAAGAAGTTAATGCTCTCAATTAAAACCTAAAATGGTTGTATAACTATGGATGGGATAACCTTATAGTTTCTTTTATCATAACTTGACCCCAGCCTATCATCAGCGGCTTGATAAAGCACTAATGATCCTTGATGTTATGATGAGTCTACATTAGTAGAGAGTGGTGTGAAAAACGGGCTTATCGTAATCCTTTTATCTTTAGACATTGATCACTAGTTTCTGTTTACATAAAGCTATTCGATTTTTAAAAAGTAATATGATTGGTTACACACACATACACACAAAGAATCTCGAATGAAGTAATTCTGGTGTTAGAGTTTGAAATTGTGAACAATCACGATATCAATGCATTACTATTGAGCTATTGAATTTGAGAAATCTTTGAGGAACTTGAATGTGAATCAAACTGATACACAACTCACATTTAGCATTTCAACTTGTTATTGGAGGATATTGGGTTTATTGAAAACATGACAAGAAGAAGAAAATTTGCCAAAAGCTTCCGTTAAGGGTATTAAAGAAGCAACTTTGTCACCAACGGTGAAGCAGCATGATAATTGAAAAAAGTTAGCCATTTTGTCTAGCATGGATGTATACAAAAAAGGAGGAATAATGAAGAAATTCCCCAAGACGATACTAAACTCTTTATATAGGGGGTAAAGAATTACCCATTCATCTTTAAAAGTGAAAAGAAGTAAGGAACAAAGAGTTATCCAATCATCTTGAGTAAGAAATGAAATAAGAGGGCAAAGAATTGCCCTAATCATTTTTAAAATCATAGTAGATATGATCTCAATCATCTCAAAGGAAGTGAAAGAAATGATGCTAGAATAGATAGCCTCTCTTGTAACCAAATCTGAAAATTAAAAAAAATAAGAATAAGTAAAAGCTCGATAAGTTGAAAACCTGAAAGGGCAGTTTATGCAAAAATTAGGGCAGAAAAAAAGAAAAGAATAAATTACCACTGAGTTGAAAACCCATAAAAGGCAGCTTAGGTAAAAGTTATGATGAAGAAAAAGAAAAGCCCGCTGAGTTGAAAACTTGGAGACAGCGGCTCAGGCAAAAGTTAAGGCAAGCTTGCTAAATCGAAAACCTGAAGAGGGTGACTTGGGCAAAAATTAGAGCACTAAAAAAAAAAAAAAAAGAACATGCTAAGTCAAAAACCCCAAAGGACGGCTTAGGCAAAATTTAAGGTTAAAAGAAAAACCTAAAAAAGTAGAAGACTGTCACCGAACCTCTGATTCAGATCAATCTTGACTCCATCCAGTCCGATCAATGTCTCAACTCGAATTAAGGGAATTGTTATGAAACCTGGGCCCATCTGAGGAACAATAATCACAAGACTATCTGTAGAGACCAATAGAAACTGCGTAAGAAGGAAAAACTAAAGAAAGCAAAGCTAATTAGATATGCTCCTATCCATCATCTTAAGCAAAGACATGATAGAAGACAATGTCACTCCACCACTTCTAGTGTAAATGCTCATGGTAGAAATTAGAATGTCGAAAAGTTGGCAAGACATCGATGGCGTAGAATTAGATGAATGAGAAATGAATATGATGGAGAATTCCTTATACAGGGGGCAAAGCTCTTGCTCATTAAAGCAGAAGATGTGATCATGAAAATCCTAGAAGGTCATGCATTTCTTAAGAAAAGGAACGTCCAGCTTCACATGAAGAAGGAACTTCAAATCGTAAAGACGGCTAGATTCGGGCTACTTCCAGTCATCATTCTTTAAAAGCTTTAAGAGAGGCTAAAGAGTCTTGAGAGAAGCCTCAAATATGTTACATTGTAAGATGAGGTAGTGGAAGGTGTGAAGAAAAGTAGAATGGAAAAGAGAAGACCGATGCTAATAGTCCTCTCACATCATCACCATTATCTTCAGCATCAACTGAAGAAATAGCAATCTGAGCCTAAAGCCGTTCAACCTCTTGATCTAGACGAGCAACCTCTTGACAACTCGTCTAATCCAAGCAAAAGAATCATATAGTTAGAAAGCCTATTAGGATAGGAGTCATGCATACATGAAATATAGAGTAATGCTTTTTACGTGATACTGATGAGACCTTTATATACCCATGAGAAGCAGAATGCATACAAAATACTCATTCCATGAAAGATCATGGTACTCACATTGCATTGTATTTTATGATTAATAATTGATTGAAGAATGACAACAAACATGAAAAATACATAGTTAGAAGACTTACTAGAATGGTATACGACCCTGAAGTGATTAAGTTTTGTAGAATCACAACATAGTATGAAATATTACCTAAAGCAATCGAAGCAGCATGATGTGCAAGTCAGTCTCAAAGAGATATAATGGAAGTGACATGATGTTCAAGTGAGTCTTGATGAGATACAATGGAAGTAACATGATATGCAAGTCAGTCTCGAAGAGATACAATAGAAGCGGCAAGATGTACAAGTGAGTCTGGATGAGACCTAATCGAAGTAGCACGATGTGTAAGTCAGTTTTGATAAGACTCAGTAGAAACAACATGATGCGCGAGTCAGTCTTGATGATACCTAACAAAAGCTGCACGATACGCAAGTCAGCCTTGATGAGACTCAGTGGAAATAGCACGATGTGTGAGTCATTCTCGAGGAGATCCAATAGAAGTAGTACAATGTGCAAAATAGTCTCGATGAGACTCGGTCGAAGCAACACAAAGTGTAATATGCCTGATCCAAGTAGTATGCGATCTAATTGAAATAGCACAATGTACAAGCCACTCGGATAAGGCTTTTAAGTTAGCATAATGTGTAAGTCCCTTGGATTAGGCTCTTCAGTTCAGCACAATGTGCAAGCCATATGGATCAGGTAGCTTAATTGTGATGAAATGCCTCTCAAGTAGTATAATGTGCAAAAGCAGCTTCATCTCGATGAGATTTTTCTCAGGCAGCACGATGTGCAAAGTCAGCTCCATCTTGGTAAGACTTCTCTTAAGCAGCACGATGTGCAAAAGCAACTACCATGAAGAAGGCTTGAAGAAAGATGTTCACATTGAAGAAGGAATCTCCTTTGAAGAAGGTACCTTTCTCGAAGAAGGCATCCACCTAGAAGAAGGAATCTCCTTCTAACAAGGCATCTGCAATGAAGAAGGTGCCAATCCTGAAAAGGCATCTCCTTTAAAGAAAGAAGTTTACCATGGAAAATGAATTTGAAATTTACTCTAAAGAAAGGATTTTGAAGAAGAAATTTGGTGTTCACTGGCCTTAAAGATGAAAGGTCATCTTGAAGAAAGGATTTGAAAAATGGAAGAAGATTCATAATCAGATAGTTGAAGAAAAGAGAAGAAGAAGAGAGAAAGGAAGAAGAGAGAAAGAAGGGAGAGAAAAGAAAGAAGAAAAAGAGAGAAAAAGAGAGAAGGAAAGGAAGAAGAGGGAGAAAAAGAGGAAAAGAAAGAAAAAAAGGTGAAGGACCCTTTGTATATTAAAGGAATCTTTAGAACATATCGATAGTAAGCAACTCGCCATGTCAATAGTTAACAACTCATAAAGAAAGAATAGCATCGATCAAATGGAATCCTCGATCGGTCCACACGAGGAAATAATTCCTCGAGAGACTAGAGAGCAGAGTTGTTGAAAACACACTATATTAGGTAAAATTTTGAATTAATTCGAAATAATTAAGATGTTTAACATTTTGTAGGAGCTTACAAGGATAATAGAGAAATCACCAGTGAATCAGAGAATCAATAACATTTTCCTTAGTGGATTAAAAGGAATCGAGAGTAGAAGCAAGAATACTTGAGCATGAAACCCATTGAATACAAAATCTGGAGACGATTAAAGAAGCATGAAGAATACTCGAAAGAAGGACATGAAATGCATTGAATGCAAAGGCTGAAGAAGATCAAAGAAGCATGAAGAATACTTAGAAGATGAGCATAAAACCCAATGAATGCAAATTCTGAAGAGATAATAGAAAGTATGAAGGATGCTTAGCCGAAGGCACGAAGAATGAGAAGGTCTAAAAACCACGAAGCAGTGCATGAGAGAGTGTTTTTCTAGTGGACATGCATTAGAAGAAAATCCTAAGAAGTAGGTGCACTTAAGTGTATTTTCAGCCCTTAGAATAGGCATAAGCCCTAAAAAGAGGTACACTGAAGAGTATTGAAAATCCTAAGAAGTAGATACACTTAAGAGTGCTTTAAGCCCTTAGAATAGACATAGACCCTAAGAAGAGGCTCATTGAGGAGTGTTGAAAATCCTAGGAAGTAGGTACACTTAAGAGCATTTAAGCCCTTAGAATAGGCACAAGCCCTAAGAAGAGGTGCATTGAAGAGTGTTAGAAACCCTAAGAAGTAGGTGCAATGAAAAGTGTTAGGAAACCCTAAGAAGTAGGTGCACTGAAAAGTATTGAAAACCCTAAGAAATAGGTGCACTTAAGAGTGTTGGAAACTCTAAGAAATAGGTGCACTTAGGAATGTTTTGTTATAGCATCAGAGAGATGCTTTCTAGCCCTTGAATGGGCATGTTCGCTCTTAGATAGGCACACTAGCTTTGAAATGGGCATATTTAGCCTTAAATAGGCACTTTGGCCCTTAGATGGGCACAGTAGCCCTAGAATTGGCACATTTCAACCTTGCAATAAGCACTTTTGCCCTTAGATAGGCACCTTAGCCTGTAGATGGGCACACATCCACCCTCGGATGGGTATAGTAACCCTTGAATGGGCATATATCTACCCTTAGATAGGCATAATAACCTTTGAATAGGCACACATTCGCCCTTAGATGGGCACACATTCGCCCTCAGATGGATATAGTAATCCTTGAATGGGCACATCCGCCTTTAGATGGGCACATTAGCTCTTGAAAGGGAACCTCAACACTTTAATGGTTGTACCTTTTTATAGGAATAGAAGAGGAGAGAGAAATAATGAGAAGTTAGATGGAATGAAGATGAAGACGAAGATGTCAAGATGAAAAAGGGAGGACAATGCGAGAGTATTTTGTCGACCTTTGTGTCTCACAAACCTATCCAAAGTAGAGGGTAAGCTTTAGACACTAGAATTTAAGGCTAGATGATGAAATGAAGATGAATGCTGAGAAAAAATGACCAAAATGCCCTTGGAGGCCAAGAAAGGAAAGGTGAGAAGGAATCGATGAAAGGTCTTGAAAATTGATATGTAATTCTAAAAAATCACAAAAATTAATCTAGAAAAAAATATAATGATAAGTCACATACCGTTGCAAAACTATGGATGTCTAGTTTTCATAAAAATGTACTGATCGTGAATCGGAGCTGAATTCAAAAAGTTATGAGCAATTGAATAGACAAAGGTCAGAAGGAACTGCATTGTAAACTTGTAAAATAGGAAGGGCCAAACTGCCAACGCACGGTTCACGTTGTACTGTTCATGCAATACTGTACATTCGAATCCCACATTGGTTTTTTATCATTTTTTCACTCCAAAGAAAAGCCTATATAAGCACACATTGGGCACACTTTGAAAGGACATCTAGAAATCCTCTCTCTCTCTCTCTCCCCCTTTAGGATACACTTCTGAGAATTCCAAGAAGTCTTTTCTAGTCTAATATTTTTTTAGTATTTTATATTGCTCTAAACCTGAAAATGGTACATCCTAAATGTAATTTTCTTTTCTCTCTCATATTTTCTTATTTATTTTTTGGCTTAGAATTAAAAATGTTTAGGATTTATTTTGATACTTAGAAGCATGTTTAGAATTTTATAAAATTGTTTAATCCTTTTATTTGTTTTGCAAGATGGAAATGCTTGTCAAGGTAAGTCAACATTCATTTTCTTATTTCGAAACATGAATAGGGTTTTTATTTCTTTGTGAATACTTAGAAGCATATGTCTAAAATCATTCTTAAGAGCACATGAATAGAATCATGCTAGGAGTAGAACTTATAATTGCCTTAAAGTATGGTAAGAAATAGCATAGAATAGGTCGTAATTACCTTAATTGCCCTGTAATGCTTTGGTTGAGCTGGAATAGCTTGGTTTGGCTTTGATTGAATGAATTAGGCTAGAATATGCCATGATAACCATGTTTAGGCTAAAGATGCCATAATTTTTATAATTACTATGAATAGGCTAGAATTGCAATGTTAAGATAGAATGTCATGTTAGAATTATTGAATCTGGGTCGAAGTGCCATGATATTAGATTATGACTCTATTTGGATCTTATTTAATTAATGTATGAATGTATGAACATACTATAAACTGTTATTCAATGACGTCATAAAGTGATGGTAGACTTACATTGATAGTGGGGGACTATCACTTAGAATACTCGATTTAATGTATGGAAATGCTTGAATAGGCTTCAGAAAGATTGCATAGACTCAAATATGGTGGTGAGGAATTCAATATTTAATGTATGATTTTATTATGGATGAATAAAATATTTTATTTAAAGTATTATTTTATTTTATTAGAAGAAAAATGGATGTAATCCTCTTCCTCTTCCCCTTCCCCGATGTTTGAAAGGAATTATAATTCTATTCTCCTCCCTCTTTCTTTGTATGAATACACAATTGCTATAAATGAAATCACCTTATATGTCTTAAAGAAGACAAAATAAGCAATGTGTGCATAAAACGAACGACTTTAGTGGACTGTATGACAATATGAGATATTCTTATTTGGTATACCCTAGTAGAGTTTAGATTTTGATCCGGGTGGGTCGAATGATTGTATCTAACTTCTTGAACCCATCTCTAAAAGGATAAGGGTAGTTTAGGTCTTAAAGCGAGGGATCGGATTGCCCCAATTTATTCCTAATTAAAGAATCGGTTGGCGACTCTATTTCTTCAGATGTGTTGACACATCCAAAAATAGGATTATCTCCCAAGTATAGGAGTATCGAAGTAATAAACCTGGCAAGACTAAGGTAGATCCACAAGGAAGGGGATTTAGCATTACAAAGTATAGAATGAGAAATATGATATGAATAATTCAAAGAAATGACAAGATAATATCAATAGATAAAAGTTTAGATGGTAGGCAGTACAACCGACCATTCAAATGTAAAACAAAAATAGATGGTAAAACCATCCATGGGAATAAGAAGTAAAACCTACCATAGCAAATAAAGAACAAGTTCATAAACAATAAATGAGAATAATTAAAAAATACAAGTAAGAGGAATTAACACAGTAATAATGAAAGTTAACGTTAGGGGATCTGCCCTTGGTATTTCAAATAAGAATAGACAACTCAATTATAACTCGATTTGAATCAACACATCAAGGAGGTTCCAATCGGAAGGTATGTCATTTAAGTCTATTTTAGTTAAATCAATTATATTTGTTTCGTTACCAATATTTATACTGCTTCTTTTAAATAGGTTCAAGCATCCATAGTGCTAATCATCATATGTATATAACAAATCAAGGTTCCTAACTACACTTGTGTCAATAAGGAAGAACCATACGACATCTAGAAAAGATCCATGCATTTGATGTGTCAAGGATTGTCTACAATAGATCAAGACCTCCACTTTACGAGTGGTGTCAAGATTGGTTAGGAAAATAAATATAAAACATATAAAATAAACAACACAAGATTATGATTATTAAGCACATGTCAAGGGTTAGAAAATCCCTATTCTCATATCAAGGGTTTCACCCTTTCACCTTAGTGAAAGAGAATTTAGTAAGACATTATGAAAGAAAGAAAACAAATTGCAAGAAAAAGAAGATTTATTAATAATATTAAAACACAAGATAGAAAAACACAATAACAAGAGATCCTAGCCAATGCCAAGATACCCTAATGGATCACAATGGACCTCTATTTATAGATAAATTTGGGGGCAAACTTTTCAAATTACAAAGGATAATTGTAAAATATCTTTTTGATAATTTGGATCATCATGTGCACTGACTTTGACAATCAATTTCGACATCGAATTATTTATAATTTTGATCATATGTCTCATAAAAGTTGCAGATATTTCTCTCAGTTTTCTAGAACATCTTGATTCATATGATTTGGATACAAATATCAAGAGATATGATCAAAATACGAAGGCATGGTCAGGCTAGGTCAAAATTGCAGATGGGTTCACTTCAAGCCCATATTTGATCCACTAAGAGCCAAAATTTCATGATGCTTATGAATACGATCTTGTAGATAATTTAATTAGCTTTTCAAAAATTAATATTTGCACCATTCGGATTTATAAATAGAAAGTTATGCCTATTTTACCGAACCTGTACAAAAATTGAAATTAAGATAAAGCTAATTCAAAAGATGCAAATACTACAAATATGCCTAAGTTGAGAAATTTAATGGCACTATTAATGCAATATAATGAATTAAGCTCTTATTAAGCATGGATACTTAAGTGCACATCGCACCCCCCAACCAATTTATTGCTCGTCCCTAGCAATTAAAGCGTCATGATTTAAAAGCAATTTATGGAATGTTACATCCAAGGTGGTCATTATTGCACTTTCCTTGATTCTATCCAAATAAACAAACTCTCAACGACTTTTTTTTTAAAGACTCATGTACTCTTCCGTCAATATATTAACAAACCTTCTTTTTGTGCTCAATCGACACGTGACTATGAGACTTTTTAGAAAGAAGTCATATCGGTTCTAATATTTGTTAAGGCTAACATCCTTAAATAGGGGGCATTCATTCCTCATTAATTTTTTTATATTTTATTATTATTATTTTACAACAATGCATCTTTGGCCTATGTAACGAGCCTTAGGCTAATGACTCCCAGACCAGTTGGCCTTAGGGCATTAGGTGTTAAGACACCCCTATGAGCTTAACGACTCAGTTTACCGATGCTTTATTTGTACTTAGAAACTTATGGATAATGTAATTTTCAATCCCCTTAAGCTTTCTTCTTAATCTATATAACGAGCTTTGGGCTAATAGCTCCCAAACTAGTTGGTCATAGGGTATTAGGTATTAAGGCATCGCTCAGACTTAATTGCTCAAACTAAGGAAGCAACAAGACCAAACTTATCCATAATTTTTTTTTTTTTTGCTTTCACTTTTTTCTCTCACTTTTTTTTCCTTTCCCTTTCCTTTCGTTGTTATCCTAAACAAAACAAAAAAACTCAAATATTGCGACTTTTTATTTTGTAACCTACAATCATGCATCAAGTTATGCGTGTGTGAGAAAAGGTTTATGAATACTTGCTTAATGAGTATATAAGCAAACGGTTTATTAAATGATAAGGTTGTGAGAGTTCATAGATTTGAATAATTCAAAGTGAAGTGAATAAGACAACCTCGTTATAAAATTCAAAAATCAAAACTAAATAATATCAAGTTAGCTAAAATGAGTCTTCAAAAGTGCAAAATCAAAACAAAATAACAAATTAGTTAGAATGGGCTTCAAAAGTTCAAAATGGCCCTCTTTACTCTGCCATTCCTAACCCAGAATGCATCTCAAGAGGATTTGAACTCATTACACCGCACTTTGAATCTAATTACTAACTTTTTTTTTTGCAAGAAGAAAATATAAGAGACATTTTTGTCTACTATCCTTCCGCCTCAACCAAATGAAAAATTGTCCTCAATGTTTAAATCTAAAGAGATAAAGTATAGGAGAGATTACCTGAAGCTTCAGTTATTCAAAAGAGACAACCTGAAAGATACGTAAAATAGAATGCTACAAATAAAACATAACACAAGAAAAATTACAAACGAAGCGTTAGATCCAATTTGCACTTTTTGTTTTGTCCCCTTGACCAATTAATTTGAGTTATTGCTGGGTTAGGTTCATACTTGACTGCTTGTAATTTTTCAAGTAATCCATTAGCAGTAGTAGCAGAAACAAGGATCTGTCGCATCGAATGAGAGATAAAATTATTTTCTATAGTTACATCAACAAAATGTATCAATGGATCAAAGAAATTTTTAACATTCAATAAACCTATGGATTTTTTATGGAGATTCAGTTGGGCCCAAGAGGCAATTTCAAAATTCCTTCGAGAGTACCAAAGCCACCTGGTAAAGCAATAAGGTATCCGAGTTAATAAGCATATATGTCATGTGTTCATACATAGAGGAGACCTGTAACTCCTGCCCAACCGTTTTTTCAATGATGCTTTCTACAACCAAAGCTTTAGGAATAACACCTAAAACTTGACTGCCTCCTAAGAGTACAGCTGTTGACATACAACCCATTAACCCGAGGCTACCTCTCGTATAAACCACATGAATATTTCTTTCAGCTAATAGCCTACTAACATAGTTTGCTACTGCTACAAATTCTTCGCTTTTTTCAGGTCGGTATCCACGAAATACACATATCTTTTGGATTCGATGTTTTGAGGTTCCCTCCATGTCTATGCATCTCTCTAACTATATGTGTGAAGTAAAGAACAAGAGATGTCATATTTATGGAGCGCAAAAAAGTATTCTAATGATGACATCTATATAGGTAGCTCGACCGTTTGTTGAAAAAGTTTGACAATAAAGGATAGAAATTAGACAACATAAATGCTTAAGTCAATCGAAAATATAAATTAAAAAATGATAGCTATAAGGCATTAAAATTCAAAAATGATAGCATAAATGTATATGTACACGTAGTTATGACTATGGCTCACATCTTCCTCTGCTTTTTCGTCCAGAAACGGCTTAAACACCTTCTATGATTTGGGGATATGCTTCCCATCCAGTTTTCTTATAAACTAGCAAACAGGGTTGTTTTGAGTCAGATTCCCAAGACTATAACGTTCTTGCTCTTTTTGAAATTATGTCTATAATTTCAAAATTTCACGCTGCACAATTCCACAAGAATACATCTCAAGAGTTAATTGGATATTATCCAAAGACTCCTTACTTAGTCCATTCTTGATAAATTGTAGCTTATCCTCTTGATTGTTGGACAGAAATCCCACGGAGCATCAACGTTGGTTACAAGTCCATCTTACATATTTGTGACAAACTTGTAACCTTTTCGCTCTTCGCTTTTTGGTGTAAGAGCTTTTTTCTAAACCTGGCATGTGAGAAACAAGATTATCTAAAAAGTCACAAGAAAATCAAACCTTGATTTCAATTAACCATCTTAAATAAGCAGGAATACCTTTGCGTATCAACATCCTTAGTCTTTTTGTACGAGCTTTGTAAATTTTAAGCAAATCATTTTGAGGAAGAGAGGGAAAACGAGTGTGCGGATTCGAAAGAATGGTATCCATGTGAAGAACATGATAGAGAAGAAAAGAAAATTAATACAATGTGAGCAACAGTTTTTAGGAAACTGAAAAACTGACTTTAAAAGTCATAGAGTACTGTATCCGCCACTTGACCAGGAAAAATTAATCCTTAAAAAAGATCAACTAAAGCAATGGACTCTTCATTTTGATCAAAATTTTCGAAGCATGGTTTTAACCGTTGTCCATTAACTTTAAAAACATTACCATTTTTTGGGTTCTCAATTTCAATGAATCCATGAGAGAAAATATTTTTAACAATGAAAGGCCCAGGAGATCAAAGTTTATCTGGAAACAAATGCAATCTTGAATCATACTGTTAGTGTCAACATGCATGTGCCATGCACATGATGAATTTTTTTCAACTTGTGATAAAACTAGAATATGATTTTGTTTCTTATTTTATTGTTTCTAGAAGTATATTTTAGGAAGTATTTGATTTATAATAAATATCTCTTTAGATTAGGATATAGTATCTTGTATCCTAATTAAAATAGGAGAATATTTATTTGTGTCCTAATTTCTTTAGGAGTTTAATTATATATCTTCATATTTTATTTCTCCTTATCCTAATGTGATTTTGATTAGATTTTTATAGGATTTCTAGGAGATTCCGTCCAGACCTCCCACTATATATACTAAGTTATTTTTACATAACTTGGTCGGCAAAATTCATTAGTTGGTGAGGAGTGTTCTTTGTTTTGGCATTCCAAGAATTAAAGAAGAAAGCTTCAACGCAAATTGGAATGTCTTTATTGATTGATTCTTTGAGTCTTTGATTCATGAATGAGAGGTAGAAATCGCACATGAGTTGTTGATTAAGTCTGTGAGAGTTAGTAGACACTTGGGATAACTTGCAGGTTAAGTGTTTATGTAATTCAATGTCAGATGTCGTTTGTTATGTATAAATTAACAGTGTATTGTTAAGTTATCTATGACAGAGAGTGGGTAATGTCACTAGAGTTTAAGATCTTGGTGAGATTTTGTTTTACAAACATTACATCAGTGTGTGAGAGTGAGTCAGCACTGTAAAAGATCCTAAAGATTGTACAGACAAGAACTTAGTGAATTGCATCTCTATAGCTGTCTGTGGATGTAGGTTTTATAACTGAACTACATAAAAATTCTCCTGTGCCGATTTAGATTATAGTTTACTGTTATATGTTTAATAACTGCATACTTCCAGAACTTACAATTGGTATCAGAGCAGGTTCATTGATAGACAAGTGAAAAAAAATGATCAAATAGATCTGGAAGGATGGAGTTTATTTGCAATGGAGGATCCGGAACACAACCACCTATTCTTGATGATAGTAATTACTCATATTGGAAGGTAAGAATGATGATGTATATCAAATCTCTTGATGACAGGGCATGGACTAGTATGCTTAAAGGATGGACACTGCCAACAAAGTTGAATGCTTTTGGTGATTCCGAACCCAAACCTGAGGATGAGTGGACTGATGAAGAATACCGACGTTCTAGCTGGAATTCAAAGGCTCTTAATGTAATTTTTGCTGCAATGGACTTAAGCAATTTCAAACAGATTTCTACATGCAAAGTGGCCAAAGAGGCATGGGACATACTTGAGGTAAAACATGAAGGTACCGCATCTGTTAAAAGATCTAAATTGATGAGACTAAATTCTTAACTTGAAAATTTGATGATGCATGAGGATGAGTCAATTTCTGAGTTTTACTCTAAGGTATGTCACATCACAAATTCTGCATACATGCTTGGAAAAACTTTCACTGATGCAGAAATTGTTAGTAAAATAATTAGGTCTGTCCCAGATAAATTTCAACCTAACATTTCAGCCATTAAAGAAGTTAAAATCACTAATGAGATGAGGGTTAATGAACTGATTGGCATTCTCCAAAACTTTGAAATTAATTAAAGTACTAGGAAGCAACAAGGAAAAAGCATTGTATTCAATGTTAAAACTGAAAAATCTGATGATGAAAGTAATGGTGAGCTTGATGAAACTGATTCTAAACAGATTGCTTTTCTAACAAAAAATTATGTCAAGTTCATGAAAAGAAATTTCAGGAAAAAGCATCAAGGAAAGTCATCAAACTCAAACGAAGACAAATTCAGGAAGTTCAACAAGGAGAATGACAAGAAGAAGCCAAAAGAACCAAACAAGAAAGGGCAGATTCAGTGTTATGAATGTTCTGGTTATGGGCATACTCAGTCTGAATGTGCTAATCTCAAGAAAAAGAACAAAGGTCTGACAGCAACCTGGAGTGATGAATCAGAATCAGATTCAGAAGATCAAGATTGCATGAGCAATTTTATTGCATTTACGGCATTTGCAGCTGATAAAGGGAAAGTTGTTATGACTAACATAACAAAAAATTACAGAACCAGTGTTGATCATTCAGATAAAGAAGATGGTCCAGAATACTATGAAGAGTTGCAGGAGACTTATAATACACTCTATGGTGAATGGCTGAATCTGAAAGAAGAAATCAAAACCTTGAAAAAGAAGATTAAGGTGCTAGGATGTGAAAAATCTTATGCTGAAAAACATATCACAGAACTGGAGACTGTCTTGACAGACAAAACAGCACATATTGAGAAAATGACAACAGAACTGGTTGAAAGCAAGAGGTGTGTTGATCAACTCAAAATTGAAGTAGCGAAACTTGATCAGGTCTTGAATCTTGAAAGAGACAACTCCAACAAACATGGATTGGGGTATACAGAAGGTAATGTTACATCTTCATCAAAAACAATTTTTGATAAAGCTTTAACATTAGGTAAAAATTCTGAACTTAACTCTTTAAGGTCGAGTCCTAGTTCAAAGAGTAATGAAACATTTGTTTCCCCTCTAAGCTCTTTCAAATCCAGTCCTGAAAAGATAAGAAAATTCATTCCTACTTGTTATTTTGTGGTAAAAAGGGACACATTAGGCCTAGATGTTTTAAATTGTTGAATTTTTTGCATAAAAGATCAAAATAGTTCAAACTGTTACCAAAATCACAACTATAGTGGGTTAAGAAAGACAAGACAGTATGCCATGTTGCTCTTACTGCTCTTAAACAATCTTCTAACAATTTTTGATACTTTAACAGTGGTTGTTCCAGGCACATGACTGGAAATAAACTGTTTTTAACAGATTTTGAAGCATGCAGGGAAGGACATGTCACCTATAGTGTTGGAGCAAAGAGTAAGATCATTGGTAAAGGCACTTTGAATGTCAAAGACCTACCCAACTTTCAAAATATCTTGTTGGTTGAAGATTTGAAAGCTAATTTTATTAGTATTAGTAAGATATGTGATGACAAGTATATTGTTAATTTCACACAAAACAAATGCATGGTCTTAGATAATTTTGGTAAATGCATTCTAGAAGGTAGTAGATCTTCGGATAATTGTTATTTAGTAAAGATTGCATTTCAAGCTAGGATTTCAGATTTAGAATTGTGGCATCAAAAATTAGGACACTTAAATTACAAAGACTTGGTTAAATTAACTAAGTTAGGTGCTGTAAAAAGAGTTCCTAAACTTGATGACAAAGTTAATGAAATTTGTGGACCATGTCAAATGGGAAAACAAATTAGAAGTTCACACAAATCAAATCCACATCTTAGCACATCTAAAATACTTGATTTGCTTCACATGGATCTTATGGGTCCTATGCAAATTGAAAGCATTACAGGTAAGAGATACATATTTGTTTGTGTGGATGATTTCTTTAAATATACCTGGGTTGATTTCATTAAAGAAAAATCTGACACTTTTGAAGCTTTCAGGAATCTTTGTGTTAAACTTGAAAATGAGCAAAACAGGAACATTGGCAGATTGCGAGGATAAGAAGTGATTATGGAAAAGAGTTTGAAAACGTTAGCTATGCTAACTTTTGCAAATATCATGGAATTGATCATGAATTTTCAGCTCCTAAAACCCCTGAACAGAATGGCATTATGGAAAGGAAGAATAGAACTCTTCAAGAGATGGCTAGAGTGATGCTCAATAGCAAAAAGTTGACTAAGAGGCTATGGGCTGAAGCAATAAGCACTGCTTGTTATATTTCAAATGGAGTTTTTCTTAGACCTGGCACTAACCAGACAATTTATGAAATTTTGAAAGGTAGAAAACCGAATTTGAAATATTTTCATGTTTTTGGATGCAGGTGTTACATCTTAAACGACATAGAGCAATTAGGAAAATTGGATCCAAGAAGTGATGAAGGAGCATTTGTGGGATGTGCATAAAACAGCAAAGCATTTCGAGTTTACAATCTGAGAACTAAGGCAGTCATGGAATCTGCAAGCGTAGTATTTGATGATCTGAATGATTATGCAAAGTACTCACAAGAGGAAAACATAACTAGCTTCATAGAAGATACAGAGAAATTAGATTCAGACAGCAATAGTAATAAAGATGACTCTATTATGAAAGAGGAAACAGCTGCTGTTACGCCCGACATAACAGTAACATCTGACAACTTAGATTTGAACAGAAATTCAATCATGAATGAAGATAAAAAGAAAGATCCACCCACATGGATTCAGAAGGCACATCCAACAAGTTCTATCATTGGAACACCAGATGGCATGATGAAGACTCGGAGCAAGGTAAGAAATCAGGTAAGATTTACATGCTATGTTTCGTTAGATGAACTAAAAAATGTTAAAGAAGCCTTGAAAGAAGATGTTTGGATTCAAGCCATGCAAGATGAACTTAATCAGTTTAAAAGAAATGAAGTATGAGAATTAGTTCCTAGGCCAGAAAATGCAAATGTCATTGGAGCTAAATGGATATTCAAAAATAAAACTGATGAAAGTGGACAAGTAGTAAAAAATAAGGCTAGGCTAGTTACACAAGGTTACACACAAGTAGAAGGCATAGACTTTGATGAAACCTTTGCACCAATAGCTAGACTTGAGTCAATTAGATTACTACTTGCAATTGCTTGTTTGCTTGATATTAAATTGTACCAAATGAATGTTAAAACAGTATTTTTAAATGGCTATCTCAATGAAGAAATTTTTGTTGAACAGCCTAAAGGTTTTGAAGATCCTAAACATCCTGATTTTGTGTACAAATTGCACAAAGCTTTTATGGATTGAAACAAGCTCCTAGAGCTTGGTATGAAAGGTTGACAAACTTTTTGATCAATAGAGGCTATAAAAGAGGTAGCAATGATAAGACTTTGTTTATCAAACATGCATTTAACTATTTTATTGTTGCACAAATATATGTGGATGACATTGTATTCGGATCAACTAACAAAAGCAAAACTAATGGGTTTGTTAAGTTGATGCAGGAAGAGTTTGAGATGAGCATGGTAGGAGAATTAAATTTCTTTATTGGATTGCAGGTTAAGCAAATGAATGATGGGATATTCATATCTCAATCAAAATATGCAAAAAATCTTGTAAAGAAATTTGGGCTTGAGAAATCAAAACTAATAAAAACTCCTTTCAGTACTAACTTTAAACTTTCAAAAGACAATATAGGAAAGGATGTTAATGCAAGTTTGTATAGAAGCATTATTGGCAGCCTGCTATACCTCACAGCAAGCAGACCAGACTTGTGTTTTAGTGTAGGATTGTGTGCAAGATTTCAAGTAAAACCCAAAGAATCACATCTGGTAGCAGTTAAGAGAATCATCAGGTATGTTCATGGAATACATGATTATGGAATATGGGGTTCTAAAGATACAAATGATTATCTTGCAGGGTTTAGTGATGTTGACTGGGCAAGAAATGCAGATGACAGAAAAAGTACCTCAAGAGGATTTTTTATCTTGGTACTAACTTAGTTTCATGGCACAGCAAAAAGCAGAATTCTATTTCTTTGTCAACTGTTGAAGCCGAATACATAGTAGCAGGGAGTTGTTGCACACAACTACTGTGGATGAAACAAATTTTGAGTGGTTATGGTATTGAACAAAAACCTATAACTGTGTTTTGTGATAATACTAGTACTATAAATATTTTCAAAAATCCTGTTCAGCATTCTAAAATAAAACACATTGACATAAGATACCATTTTATGAGGGAACTTGCAGAGTCTAAGGTTATACACATTGAACATATCTCCATTGATAGACAATTGGCTGACTTGTTCACTAAGGCATTGGATACAAAAAGATTTAAAAATCTAAGAAAGGCCTTAGGCATCTGTCAGTTTTTTGAATAAACATTGTTTACCGTTATGTTATTTGTATATGTAATATCATAAGTTTTCTTTTAATTAAGCATGTGTGAGCTGTGATATGAAATTTTTGTGAATGAAAAAATACTGGTTAAAATTGAAAAATACAGAGAGGACTACCAGTATATGATGCGTGAAAGCCATCCATTGAGAGTAACTTCATTGTATCTAGGAAATATAGTGAGGTCACCCACTCAAATGGAAAAGGGCTACAAAAGCTGCTGTATTTATTTAGAAAATTCACATTGAGACTAACTTCTGTGTGTGTAAGAAGCATGCTCAAGTTGATCACTCAATTGGATTAAATGATAAAATAAAATAAAAGTAAATGAATAGCTCTGAAATATTCTTTCTTAGAATAATTCATATAGTGTTAAGATATTATTGTTATGTTATTGTTAACTGTTTTCTGTTATGCTTTTCATAGCATACGATGTTCTTTGTGCTTATCTGAAATTTGATTTTCTTGTGTGTCCATATGTAAAAAATGCCATATCAGTATTATTGAATTGAGGGGAAGAAGTTTCAATGGTGGGAATCCTAATTCTATTAGAATTCCTTATTCTAATGGGAATCAAATTTTGAATTTTTTCATTAAATATCAGTTATGAAACGGTTTTTGGAAAGGGAATTAACATTAATTTTTTGTTAAAAACAAAATTTCTTTAAATTTGGCCTAGTATATTACGAATTGGTCTTGGGCTTCTCTTGTTCATCCCATACCCATTCAATAGTTTCACCACTATCCTTCGTCTTGCTTCTCTCTTCCTGTTCTAAAAATTGTTGCAGACCTAAAACCCTAACAATGGTGACCACACCTGCGACCTCAAAATCCAACAGCTCTTCATCTTCACAGAGCAACTCCAGTTACAACAGGAGCAATAGTGCATCATCTCCAACGCAACAAACATGTGTAGGGATCACTATTGATCCCGCCATGAGTGAAGATCAGCAAGTTCCAATGAAAAAGATGAAAGACAAAGTCAAACCAAAGTTTAACAAGTTCCTTATGGAAGCCATCAAACAGAAGTTTGTAAAGTACACCTTGAAGAGGAAATTACAGATGGAAAGGCCAGTGAAACTGACAGACTTCAACACCTATGGCCTGAGTGAGTTACTTGAGTCTATATACTGGACTCATATGGTAACAAATTTCCTACCTCCTATGAAGTCTTTAATCCAAGAATTCTATGTGAATATCTCAACTGCCATTGATGATCCTAAAAGCTTTCATTATCACAAAGTTTATCGTAGAGGAAAGTTTGTGAAATTCTCTCCGAATGTCATAAACACTTTTCTGGATACTCCTATAGGCAGTTTGCATTCTTTAGATGAGAATTTTGATCTGGCTGAAGTGATTAAGGAATTAATTGGTAGAGAAGACATTGAGTGGAATCCTAGAGATGGTATAGATCAGCAATACCTTAGGAAGAAGTATAGAGTGATGCATAAAATTACACAATTCAATTGGCTTCCCTCATCCCATCAAAATCAAGCTCGGAAAGACAGAGTCAAATTTTTGTACTGCTTAGTCACCAATCGACCAATAAATTTTGGTTTGCTAGCCTATAAGATGATAGTTCAGATTGGTCTATATCACTCTAACTATCACTTGCTTGTGTTTCCATGCTTAATTCAAGGGATTCTTGCACAAAATAGCATTTCTATAAGTCCTAAGGAATAGACAAAAATTCTGTCTAAATCCATCACCAAAGAATTTCTTCAAAGATTGCATGACAAGACTGACTTGCCTGTATCTGAACCAAAGCCTAAGAGAGTCAGGAAAAATCAGATGAAAGATGTTAAAGAATAACTCGTGTTGATAAATTTTGCCTTGACTGAGATTATGCAGGATTTGAAGGACATCAAAGTAAAATAGCATGCTTTGGAGGCAAAATTTGTAGGGCAGTATGGTACAGCAAAAGAGCAACAGCCAATGGAGACTGAACATGTAGATCCTGCGAAGTCAGCTGAGCATACACTAGTTCCTAATGCTCTAATGCCTGCTGAAACTGAGCAAATGGCTGAAGCAGGACAAGCTGCACAACCTGCTATTGCAACAGACATAACAGCAGCACAGAAGCAGAAGAAAAAGCACATCAAGTCAATTGCTAAGGGACGAAAATTGAAAAGAAAGAGGAAAGATGAAATGGTGAAGAAACCATCTGACAAGAAGAAGAAGAAAACTAAATCAGTAGCTCCTGAACTGAGAGATGAATCTTTGTCAGATGAACCAGCACAAGCAGAAATCGAGATGAACTTGCCTTCACCACTTGCTGAGAATGAACCTCCTATCCCTAAAGCAGAGCCTCATGTTTCACCACCAGCAACACAGTCACCCCCACATTTCCCAGACACCACACCAGAGGCAAAACATACACAGGAACCTCCTCTTGCAGACAAGGACACAGCAACAATTGTACCAGCCATATCTCTACCACCTTCTCTTGCAAAAGAATCCCTAGTTTCTTCTCAACAACCTGCTGTTGAGTTGCCCACAATAGAAACCAGTGCAGAGAGACTTGACAAGGAGATTTGCAAAGTTATAGCTGAAGTAACTGCCACTTCCTCTAAGACAGCTGAAGAACAACCTGCTCCTGAGGCTTCTGTGCATCCCATTCCTACCACAACCAGGAAAAGATATAAAGAGAAGGCTGGCAGATTTAAGAAGTGTCCTGGTAGTTCCTCTTCCCCACCAGTTCGCAAGTCTCCAAGACTTCGTTGAGTGCTTTTGGCACTTGTGCTGAAATCAAGGGGGATAAGAGCTCTGATAATGTTTTTATAAAATTGTTCCTCTGTTCCTTTTAACTCTATTTACATTATGTTTGTTTGATGTTTTTGTTACTGCTTCCTCTCAAGGGATGTAAGTAAGGAGTAAGGGGGAGAAAGAACTGAACTTCTTATGCTTGCTTTGTGTGTGCATTCGAACTATTTTGATGTTTTGTGTTTGTGTGTTTGTGTTATCTTGGTTTGAAAATTTGATTTGCTCTGATCAGGATCTGATTGTCTTGTTGTTTGACAAGTTTGTCAAACTTTGTTTTGTGTCGAATTTATAGGTTATACATATTCTGACAATGCTCTGTTATAAGATTCGTAACAGCACACTGGTTATTTCTTTACACATGATATTTTCTGTTTGCTACTTCATGATAGCTTATAGTTATGTTTAACTTATCATGTATGATTTTTTTTTTATCAGAAACAGTCTGGTGTTTTCATCACAAGTTGCCAAAAAGGGGGATATTGTTACTGTCAACGTCCATGTGCCATGCACATAATAAATTTTGTTCAACTTGTGATAAAACTAGAATATGATTTTGTTTCTTATTTTATTGTTTCTAGAAGTATATTTTAGGAAGTATTTGATTTATAATAAATATCTCTTTAGATTAGGATATAGTATCTTGTATCCTAATTAAAATAGAAAAATATTTATTTGTGTCCTAATTCCTTTAGGAATTTAATTATATATCTTCTTATTTTATTTCTCCTTATCCTAATGTGATTTTGATTAGATTTTTACAGGATTTCTAGGAGATTCCGACCAGACCTCCCATTATATATACTAAGTTATTTTTACACAACTTGTTCGGTGAAATTCATTAGTTGGTGAGGAGTGTTCTTTGTTTCGGCATTCCAAGAATTAAATAAGAAAGCTTCAATGCAAATTAGAATGTCTTTATTGATTTGATTCTTTGAGTCTTTGATTCATGTGTGAGAGGTAGAAATCGTACATGAGTTGTTGATTAAGTCTGTGAGAGTTAGTAGACACTTGAGATAACTTGCGGGTTAAGTGTTTGTGTAATTCAACGTCAGACGTCGCTTGTTATGTATAACTTAACAGTGTGTTATTAAGTTATCTGCGATAGAGAGTGGGCAGTGTCAGTAGAGTTTAAGATCTTGGTAGGATTTTGTTTTACAAAGATTAGGTCAGTGTGTGAGAGTGAGTTAGCACTGTAAAAGGTTCTAAAGATTGTACAAACAAGAACTTAGTGAATTGCAGCTCTATAGCTGTCCGTGGATGTAGGTTTTATAACTGAACCACGTAAAAATCCTCCTGTGCCGATTTACATTATAGTTTACTGTTATATATTTAATAACTACATACTTTCAAAATTTACGCATACAAAAGAACTTTTGTGAAGGTTCAAAAGATTTTCTAACAATGAATTTGTCATGAAAAACCTTCATTTTTTCTCTGTAGATTTTAGAATTTTCATAAGCCTCATTCCGGATTTCTTCAAGTTAACTCAGTTGGAGTTTATGTAACTTGCAAGCATCATCCAAATTTGTGTTAAATGTTTTAATGGCCCAACAAGCCTTATGCTCAATTTCCACAGGCAAGTGACAAGGTTTTCCATGAACTAATCTATAAGGAAACATACCCAATGATGTTTTGAAAGCAGTTCGGTAAGCCCAAAGTGCATCACTAAATCTTAAAGACCAATCTTTATGGCTTGGGTTAACCGTTTTTCTAAGATCTGTTTTATCTCCTTATTAGCTAATTCAACTTGTCCACTTATTTGCGGGTGATAAAGTATAGAAACTTTATGGGTTATTTCATATTTCTTCATTAATTAGAGTTTTAAATAGTTTGTTACAAAAATGTATACTCCCATCACTAATAACGGCTCGAGAAATTCCAAATCTACACAAAATATTCTCTTTCAAGATTTTGATAACTGTTTTGTGATTATTTTTTTGACATGGAATTGCCTTGATCCATTTTGAAACATAGTCTACTGCAACAAGAATGTACACAAACCAAATGATGATGGAAAATGTCTTATAAAATTAATACCCCAACAGTTGATGCGTTCGAAACTAGCAAGTATACTAGTCGCACAAGTAATAAAGTGATAAGTAGATATCGTTCCCACGAGGATTGATTCTAATTGAATTTGTTATTTTCCAGCAATAATAAACTAAACAGGGGGGGTTTTGTTGATTGATTAACTAAACTTAATACGAAAGCAAATGAAGAATAACACAAAGCAAAGTTAAATGGAGTGAAAAATCAATGAGAGACACTTGGTTAAGAGTTCATTCTCTGCCACAAGATATGAATTTGTGAATTAACCTAGAATTGTAATCCAATTACAGCATTGAAGTTATCAACCGTAGATAACAACAAGCTCTGTTATCCCAATCTTTCCTTACTTTGTTGTTAAATAAAACAAGCTCTTTATTTAATCTCTATCCATTAAACAACCTAGAACAAGCTCTCTAAGTTTAATTCAATGGATGCATTACGATGAGAAAGATAGGTTGATCTAAGCAATAAACACACAAGCTCGGATTATTTAACCTAGGTTGTATTCTCCAATTGCAATCTCTGATCACAATTTTGCTACTAATGATTAGAAATTCAAGACAATTACGGATCAAGATTTCTAATCTAGCAATAGACAACAACCAGATTATATTCAGTTGGCCATTCCAAATACAATCAGCAAGCAATCATAAGCATTAGATATGGGAAAATACAAGCAACTTCAATTAGAGAATTGGATAACAATTTCTTACACAATCAACTCACAAAATCCATATCAAGGGCTTTGAAATCACCCTCAACCAATTCAGATTTAGTTACACATATTCAATCAGAATAACAAATACAATACAGAGAAATTCCAGAATTGAAAAGGAAAGAAAGAACTTAGCAAATTCTTTGAAAATCTTCTTTGTAGATGAATCTTCTTGGAATTGTAGTTCCTCCTCTTTCAAAATCTTCTTTCTCCTTCAAGAACTCCAAGGGATGAGAGAAATCCAGAAATGCAGCCTCCTCCCACGTTTTCCCCTCTTCAAGTTATGAAAATAAAACCCTAAAATGTGTTTAAATACTCTGCTACAGTAACGTGCTACAGTGTCCCGTATTATACATGTACAGTGATGTGTGAAATTACATTTCTACACTTCTCACACTGTTTTGATTACAACTTTCGGTACACTGAATGGATTCATAAACCGTAAATTTCTCCAAAAAGTAGACTTCGAGAGCTTTTCAACGGTATATGATATGTCATCGGGTTCATTGTATATCAATACAATTAAATCCGAGAAAATGGTTGACTAGCAGAGGTGAAAATGAAGGGTTTTACTCCATTTTTGTGCAAGTTGCTCCAAAACTCCTACAAACATCAAAACCACACAAAAACATAAAAATACCAAGGAATATAGCAAAGAAACATGGACGAATTGATATAAAAATGATATATAAATAGACACTTATCAACAGTCAAAGATTTCAACAAAAAGAATGGGATTAAAAGGCATCATGTTTCGTTTTGAAATGGATCAAAATTTTTGACAATTTTCACTAGTTTTACAAAATGCATATGCATCTTTAAATGAGGTGGGCCAATAAAATCCACATTACAAGATTTTAGCAGTTGTTTTTTTGGATGAAAAGTGTCCTCCACATGCTTCAAAATGACAAAAATTAATGACACTATTTATGTCATTGTCGGATATGCATCTTCTAATTATTTAATCTGGACAATATCTGAATAGATATGGATCATCCCAATAACAATTTTTCACCTTGATCAAAAACTTCCTTTTGTTTTAAGCATTCCAATAAGGTGGCATTTCTCTTGTTGCAAGAAAATTTACAACATTAGCAAACCAAGGTGCTACAGCAACGGAGAATAAAAATTCATCAAGAAAAGATTCATTGATAGGTGAAGTTTCAATTAATTTCTCTGTCATTAATCTTGACAGATGATCTGCAACGATATTTTCAGCTCCATTCTTATCCTTTATTGTGATTTTAAATTATTGGGGCAATAAGATCCACCGTATCAATCTAGGTTTTCCATCCTGTTTAGACATTAAATATCTCACAGCTGCATGGTCAGTGTAAACAATCGTTGGAGAACCAATTAAATAAGATCAAAATTTGTCCAATGTAAATACTACTGCAAGTAATTCTTTTTCAATTGTTGTGTAATTCATTTGTGCATCATTTAAAGTCCTACTTGCATAGTATATCACATAAAGCTTACCTTCTTTTCTTTGTCCTAAGACAACACCAACAACATAGTCACTCGCATCACACATCAATTCAAAAGGCAAGGACCAATCAGGAGATTGCATAATTGGAGCAGTTGTTAAAAGTCCAATTAACTTATCAAAGGCATTTTGACATTCTTGAGTCCATTCAAAAAAAGTATCTTTTATTAAGAGGTTACAAAGAGGTTTAAATATAACACTGGAATTTCTTATGAACCTCCTATAAAATCCTACATGCCCTAAGAATGAACAGACCTCCCTGACTATTTTTGGCGGAGGCAAATGGGAAATCAATTCCACTTTTGCTTTATCCACTTCAATTCCCTTAGAAGACACCACATGACCTAAGACAATCCCTAAGGTAATCATATAATGACATTTTTTTTCAATTCAAAATAAGACCTTTTTCTTCACACCTTTTTAAGACCTTTTCTAAGTTTTCAAGACATTTATCAAAAGAATTTTCAAGGATAGTTAAATAATCCATAAAAACTTCTAAATAATGCTCAACCATGTCACTGAAAAATGCTTAACATGCATCTTTGAAAAGTGGTTGGGGCATTACAAAGTCCAAAAGACATCCTTCTAAATGCAAAAGTGCCGAAGGGGCATGTGAATATGGTCTTTTCTTGGTCTTCAAGTGCAATGGGAATTTGATATAGCCTGAGTATCTACTGAGAAAGCAGTAGTGGGAGTGCCCTGCTACTCTTTCTAGAATTTGGTCAAGGAATGGTAAAGGAAAATGATCTTTTCTGGTGATAGTATTTATTTTTCTATAGTCAATGCACATCCTCCAACTAGATGAGACTCGAGTTGGCAATGATTCACCCTTTTCACTTTTTACTATTGTAATGTCAGATTTCTTAGGTACTACTTGTGTGAGGCTTACCCACTTACTATCTGAGATAGGATATATAGTTCCCACATCAAGTAGTTTAAGAACTTTAGCCCTAGTGACGTCTTTCATATGTGGATTTAATCTTCCTTGAGCTTGTTGGGATGTTTTGGCATTTTCTTTTAAATCTATTCTATGTGTACAAATCAAAGGATTAATGTCTTTTTTGTCTTTTAAAGTCCACCCAATTGCATTTTTATGCCTTTTAAGCACTTCTATCAATTTACCTTGTTGCTTACTTGTGAGGGATGAGGAAATTACCATCGGATATGTCAAATTCTTTCCAAGATATGCGTATTTTAGTCCTTCAGGTAAGGGTTTCAGTTCTAACTTAGGAGCTTCCTCTTCCTTGCTTCCATTCATTTGCCCCCATTCTTTGAATCGTGGTTTTGAGCCTTTTTCCATCACTTGTGCACAATTCAATAAAGAACATATATAGAAAGATCAGGCTCTAGTTACATACTCGATTATAATGAATTGACTAAACAGGTTTCTAAAGGGTAAAAAAAACTCCCTTTTTGGATGTGGTCTTCCACAATAGTTTCAATCATATTAGCCTCCTCGATTTCATCATCTTCTTTATGCGGTTGTTTGCACATATTAAAAATGTTAAGTTCTAATGTCATGTTCCCGAATGATAGCTTCATGACTCCATTCTTGCAATTATTCAAAGCATTAGAGGTAGTTAGAAATGGATATCCTAAAATGATAGGAATTGAATTACATACTTCCACTGGTTATGTATCCAAGATGATAAAATCCACTAGGTAAATGAATTTATCAACTTGAACTAACATATCTTCTACTACTCTTCTTGGCACTTTAATTGATCTATCAGCAAGCAAAAGAGTCACAGAAGTCGGTTTTAACTCACCTATATTAAGTTTCTGAAAAACCGAGTACGGAAGCAAATTTATGCTAGCACCAAGATCAAGTAAAGCTTGTTCAATTTTATGGTCTCCAATAACACATGAAATTGTAGGATAACCTGGATCCTTATATTTCACTATATTATTGTTTTGAAGAATAACACTTACTTGCTTGGCTAGAAAGGCTTTCTTTTTCACATTCAATTTTCTTTTCATAGTGCATAAATCTTTCAATAATTTTGCACAAAAAGGTACCTTTTTGATCACATCTAACAAGAGAATGTTGACCTTTATCTATTTGAAAATTTCAAAGATTTCAAAATTGTGAGTTAGCTTCTTTTATGTAGTTAATGCTTGAGGAAATAGAGGCATAAGGGGGGATTTGGTTCCTTCTTCGCTAGGTGTTGGTTTGGTAATCTCTTCCTGACCTTTAGAGATCGATTCTTCTTTTTTCTTGTAAGATTTAAGAATGTGTTTTTCAACAACCGTACAATTCTAACGGGTCATGACTGATTTGGCTTGGTCGACATAATGGTTATTTGAACTACCCGCACTTGAGTTAGATTGATCTTTGGGGTTTTGTAATGTTTGAGAAGGAAATATTTCTTATTCCTGAATGCTAAATGTGCATGCAAATTTTGCAAGAGTGTATGACAAGTTTGCTAATGTTTGAATAGTTTAACCATTGAAAGTCTCTTGTTTTGTAATGAATGAATGCAATGTTTCTTCAAGGTCCTTCCTAGGAGGAGGAACATATGCATGATCATAAGAATTTTGAAAATTTTTTGTGTTTGAAAAGGGACTTTGAAGATTGTGCATGATTTCATTTTTCCAACTAAAATTCGGATAATTTTTCCAACCGGGATTGTAGGTTTGTAAGTATGGATTGTGATTTGGCCTTTTGAAAGTGTTCAAGGCATTGACTTGTTCATGGAGACATTCCTAAAAGCAGGCAAAGTTGGGCACACATCAGTAGGATGGTCATCAGCATTACAAATGTGACATGCAATTTCTTGTATAGAATTCAATTAACCACTCTAAAGCCTTGACTTTTCTAGCTAAGGATGCATATTTGGCTTGAAGGTCATGGTCTTCCCTAAGATTGTAAATGCCTCTACTGGATATCGAGGGTGGGACTTTGCTGGTACCTCATAGGTGCCAGTAGTGTCCCAATTTTGAGCTTTGTTTGTTAATTAATCTAAGTAGTCAATTGCTTCATCAGGGTCTTTAACTTCAAATTGGCCGTTACACATTAGCTCTACTAGTTGTCTATCTTTAGGTGTCAACCCTTCATAGAAGTGTGTAATTATTCTCCAAGTTTCAAAACCATGGTGAGGATAGGTATTAAGTCATTCTTTATACCTATCCCAATATTGGTAAATGGTTTCTCCTTGTTTTTGAGTGAAAGTGGTGATTTGTCTTTTAAGAGAATTTGTTCTATGGTTAGGAAATTTTTTTTTTTTTTGAAAAATTGTTATTTCATCTCATCCCATGAACTGATGGAACTTAACCTCAAATTTTGTAGCCATATTCTAGCTTTATCTTTTAAAGAAAAAAGGAAAAAGCTTTAATCTAATGGTGTTTTTGCTACAATTTAGGTCACTATAGGAGTTACGCACCTGTTCAAAGATTTTTAAGTGTGAATATGGGTTTTCCATATTAAGGCCATGAAAGGTGGGTAAAAGTCGAATGAAACTCGGTTTGAAATTGAAATGGATTGCATTAGGAGGAGAAACTACACAAGGTGGTGCACTAGTTCTTACCAGATTCATGTAATCTCTAAAGGTTCTTGGTTGGTTAGGTTATTTTGTTATGAACAATTGTCCCCTTCATCTGTGAATCTTTTCACTTGATTGTCGGCCATGTTTTCTAGGGAAGATGATGTTTTTCTAAGAAGTCTACCACTAGATATGTGTGACCAAATTTTCATGCAAATTTAAAAGAGAAAAGAAAAGATGAACTCACAAAAAGAAAAATTAAGATCTAAAAAAGAGAAAAGGGAATACTTACAATTTTGCACGCTAAATTTTACCTTCCCTGGCAATGGTGCCAAAAACCTGACACATCCAAAAATAGGATTATCTCCCAAGTATAGAAGTGTCAAAGTAATAAACCCAGTAAGACTGGGGTCGATTCACGAGGAAGGGGATTTAGCGGTACAAACTATAGAATGAGAAATATGATATGAATAATTCAAAGAAATGACAAGATAATATCAATAAATAAAAGTTAATATGGTAGGCGGTACAACCAACCATTTAAATGTGAAACAAAAATAAAAGGTGGTAAAACCATCCATGAAAATAAGAGGTAAAACCTACCATAGCAAATAAAAGAACAAGTTCATAAACAATAAATGAGAATAATTAAAACACACAAGTAAGGGGAATTAACACAATAATAATGAAAGCTAAGGTTAGGAGATCCGCCCTTGATATTTCAAATAAGAATAGACAACCCAATTATAACTCAATTGGAATCCACACATCAAGGAGGTTCCAATAGGAAGGTCTGTCATTTAAGCTCATTTTAGTTATGTGAATTATATTTGTTCATTACCAATATTTATACCATTTCTTGTAAATGGGCTCAAGCATCTAATGTGCCAATCATCACATGTCTACAACAAATCAAAGTTCCTAATTAGACTTGTGTTGGTAAGGAAGAACAATACGGCATCTAGAAAGGATCCAAGTATTTGATGTATCAAAGATTGTCTACAATAGATCAAAACCTCCACTTTACGAGTGGTGTTAAGATTGGTTAAAAAAATAAATATAAAACATATAAAATAAACAACACAAGATTATGATTATTAAGCACATGTCAAGGGTTAGAAAATCCTTATTCTCATATCAAGGTTTCACCTTTTCACCTTAGTAAAAGAGAATTTAGTAAGACATTATGAAAGAAAGAAAACAAATTGCAAGAAGAAGAAGATTTATTAATAACAAATTGCAAGAAAAAGAAGATTTATTAATAACATTAAAACACAAGAGAGAAAAATACAATAATAAGAGATCTCAGCCAAAGCCAAGATACCCTAATGGGTCACAATGCACCTCTATTTATAGATACATTCGGGGGCAAACTTGTCAAATTAAAAAGGGACAATTGTAAAATATCTTGTTGACAATTTGAATCATCATGTGCATCGACTTTGACTACCGATTTTGACATCAAATTATTTAGAATTTTGATCACATATCTTCATAAAAGTTGTAGATGTTTCTCTCAGCTTTTTACAACATCTTGATTCATACGATTTAAATATGTATATCAAGAGAATGGTCAAAATATGGAGTCATGGTCAGGCTGGACCGAAATTACAGATGGGTTTACTTCAAGCCCATTTTTGATCCACTAAGAGCCTGAATTTCATAATGCTTGTGAAATATGATCTTGTAGATAATTTAATCAGCTTTTTAAAAAATCAAGATTTGCACCATTCCGATCTATAAATAGAAAGTTATGCATATTTTATCGAACCTGCAACAAAAACTGAAATTCAGATAAAGCTAATTCAAAAGATGCAAAGACTACAGATATGCTTAAGTTGAATAATATAATGACACTATTAATACAATATGATGAATTAAGCTCTTATTAAGCATATATATTTAAGTGTTCATCACGTGTCCATGGTTCGTTTGTGTTCCATTGAGTCTCGAAAGAGACTTTGACATGGTGTCGTAATCGCAAACGCTCTGGCAGGATGAAAGCCCTGTTCATAGGATATAATAGTGTGTTTTGGGAGAGATAAAGATGGACAAAAACAAGTAATCAATTTCTAGTTTCACTGTGAATGAGGCATTTAAAAGCAATCGTGTTACGACCACAAGTTTTTTTATATATTTTTTCAACAGTTAGAGAATATTCATTCTCAATCGTTTGATCAATCCAACGATCAAGATTACAATTTTCAGATTTTGTTTAAATCTGGACGTCCAAAGGAGATATTTGGATATATGGGAAGATATATTTGGATACAAAGTTATAAAGTTTGATACAATTCATTGACGCAATGTTCTAACCTTATGAAATCTAATGGTTGAGATTGAAAGTAAAAAATTTGCATTTAATGCTATCAATTTATTAATCATCTCAACCATTGGATTTTATAGACCAATGGTTAAAAATGTGTTTCTAGTTTTGAGTAAAAAAAGTTGTGTTAAAAGATCCTTTCCAATTGTTCTAAATGGGGCAAAATTGAACAATAATAAAAAAAATATATTAATACAAGTAAATATAATTATAAATTTGGAGAAAGTTTCTAATGTTTCTATTCAACGTTATTTAAAAGGAATAAAATCAAGTTTATAAGATATAATTAAGTAAAATATTAAATTTATTAATTCAAAAGCAAGTTATCTTTAAAAAGAAAATAATAAAACAAATATTAATAAGTGATGACATAAATTATTATAAAGAATTTTGTTTAACAAACAAGATTTAAAGAACAATTCATATACATAAAACAATGTGCATTCATAATTAATTGAAAGAAAATAAAAGAATATTTTAATTTTTTTCTTTTGCTCAGGAGGGTCAATTGCCCTGATGGGCCCATGTTTCTTTGTCCTCTCTCTGTGTGTGTCTATATATATATATATATATATATATATATATATTGTCATATTTAATAAAAAATAATTTTAAACTTACAAATTTTGTATACATATTTTTATATATAAATTGATTTTGTTATGAAATGATTAAAAGACTGAGTATAGAAATTCAATATTATCAATAAATGAATAATATATCAATTTATAAGTATAACATTACTATTAATAAAATATAAGATAATAATATTTAAAATAAAATACAATAAAATATTTTCTTGTTAAGACGTGCTACTAAAAGGGAGAAGTCCACAAATATCTCTAAGGTTTAGTTAAACTATCAATCAAGGATAGTCAAATTTTAACCTGATAAATTAGTCATTGATTTTAATTTGATGGAGGAAAATTTTGGTATTTGATAAAAAAAAGCTACTAATGAGATTTTTTTAAATTCCACGTAGCTTCTCAAGTTTATAAAATATCATATACCTCTCTTACCATCAATTTATATCAAGTTTTATATTATTATATCAATAAAATTAATATTTTTATGAAGTTATCCTCTAACTTTAATATTAAAAAGTGTATATTAATTTAAAATATAATAGAGTATATATTAAATAGGTATAATTTTTAAAAATTAATAATTGAGTATAAATATTTTTATTAATTTTTTAAAAAAATTATAAAAAAAAGTCCATGAGGCAACCATTGGTCGGTAAATTACAATAAAAAAAACATTCATAATTCTATGATACTTATACAAAATAAAAAAATGCAAAAAAATATTATCAATAGTATGTCTCATGTAGCAAAATGAGTTTTTATCTTTATAGATTTTTCATTCATTTATTTACCAACAATAAATTAAAAGTATTCGTCAAAATTTTTTTAAAGTGTTTTTTGGTGAATGTTTCTAATTTTTTTAATAAAAATACTTATATTAAATCATTAATTTTTTTATTATATTTATTTAATATGTATTTACTCTATTAATTCTTGAATTACTACACCCTTTTTAATATTAAAGTTACAAATAATTTCATCAATATATTAATTTTAGAATCCTAAAATAATTATGTGAGATTTTAAGAAACCTTAAGAGAGGTTTATGTCTCTAATCTCTTTCTATCAAATACCTAAATTACCATCAATCAAATCAAACAAAAAATAAAACTAAAGACTAACTTGTCAGTTTAAAGTTTAGCTTTCCTTGACTGGTAATTAAACCAAATATTAAGGATGTTTGTGAACTTATTTGGCTATTAAAATCATCTCGTTGACTTTTAAATGAGGGTGTGTATTTTAATCCGACCTGATTATGTTAACTCGATCTAGACAGGCGCAATCGGATTATGCAAGTGTAAAATCCGAAATCGGGTTAAGGTGTGAGGTTCTGACCGGGTTGAATGGTTATAACCCAATTGAATTCGACCCGTTAAATATAATTTAAAAAAATGTGCCACATGTTAATTGATAATTAGTTAAATACACTATCTTATTCTACACTTTGCTACACCGAATCACTTATATGAATGCCTTTCCGAATCTACCGATCCAATTACTGAAATTGAACCCAAGAAATTTAGAAAATATAATTGAACATTAGAACCCTTGCCTTCAAGCCCTTCTCCACTCCGCCGTCGCCAGTCTTGCCTCCACTCCACCATCCTCGTTCATGGCCGCCTTCACGCTGACACACTGCCCACATCGACGGCAACAGTCTTCACACCTTCACGCCTTCAAGTCTTCTCTAGCCTCGACAGCAACAGTAGTCGTACCAACAGCGACAGATTTTTGAATCTCTCTAGGATTAGTAGCTTCCAGCAGACGCCCAGTGGGTAATTTATTTAGTTACAGATTTCTGAATCTCTGATTGCTTTTTTTTTTTAAATAAAAACTTGAGTCGGTTTTGTCTAATAATTAAAACTCGTAATGAAAACAAATTCTGAAAGTAAAATAATTAATTTCTTAACCAGCTACTTCTCTGACAGCTAAAAACTGAAAAGTGATCTTCCTTATTCAGCCGGTTTGGGTTGCTATTGCTATAGAAATAAGCGTCTTTTATTTTGCTATTAAAAAATCATTAAAAAAAGAAAAAAATCATTAAAAAAAGAGTGATGTTTAATAAATTAATTTTTAAAAATTATTTTATTTTTTAAAAGTAGAATAAAAAATATTTAAATTTATTGTTATAGTTTTTATCATGTATAAATGATTAAAATGGATATTTATATTATTTCTTTATAATATTTAGTTATTAAAATTTTCAATCAATTTTTTAAATTTTTTTAGAAAATTTTTATATAAATTAAAAAAAAATTATCCATGACCTTGAGGTATGGCCTAAATATAATTTTGGACTCCTCGTCATAAAAATAGCTTTAAATGACTTTGTTGTTTTCACTTGTTTCAAACCACGAGGGAGTTGAGGGATATGTTAGTAAACTCATAAAGATTTATTTATTGCAAAACGTGTAAGACGATTGAATTCTTAAAAAAAGTGACGCATGTATTGATTGAATTCGGAAGTGAAGAAAGACTTACATGGGATGGGATTACAAAATCAGATGATTTGGTGAGTCTATCTAATTATGAAATAATAAATATATATAAGTGATAAAAAAATTAAGAAAGGAAAGATAATTCAATAATTTTATTTAATGAAATAATGATAAGTGATCACGAGGGGTTAAAAAATTTTAAAAAAAAAACTTCTTTTACTAAATAACTTAATACTGGTGATTTGATATACCATCTTAATATTGTGACTCAAAAACCTTTTAACCTTTTATGTCTTGGTTCGTATGCTTCTTTTATTTTTTTAAAAATAAAATAACAATAACAATAAACAGTCAAGTGGCAGTGTTTGTGGGTCCAAACTCTACAACAGTGGTAGAAGATCTTGCTTGTTTGTGTGTAATGAAAACCGAAACATAGTCATCTCAAAAATTTTAGCCACAAACACTCGTTGATCTTCATGGAAAAGCCGAGAAACATCTGAAAACAAGAACACCCGCTCCTCTTTCAAAACACCCTCTAATTGTTGAAACAATGCATGGGTTATTTTTATTTTATATTTTCTTGAGTTGAAACATGATTTGTGGGATGCAATTGTAGTATCTGTTTAGTTTGATTCTGCTGTATTTACACAATTTGTATTACGAAGATTGCCCAAATAAGTTAAGAAGAAAGTACATGGACCCAAATGTAAAGCGGACTAAGCCTAGTTTTGAATTTTGATTGGACCTTATTAGCCTGTAACTGTCTACTTTCAAACTCAAACTCCGTATCATGAACCAAAACACAAAACACCCAACAAAAACCCACCAAAAACAATGCTCATGGCAACAACTATTACGTTTAGTAGGGGTTCCACAATCAGCTGCTTTCTTCCAATTCCATCTTGTCTACTCTCCGTCAAAATCCACTTCCTCACTCCACCCAGAAACCTATTCATGAGCTCTGCAGTTGCTTCTCGTTCGCCATCAAGAGAAGCTCATATTGATGATGGGTTCATCACATTGCAGGAATGGCACCTGCACCACCTCTCGATCTTGTAACACGGCTTTTGCACAGTGATATGGTGTTCGGGTCCTTTTGGAGTGGACGAATGAAAAATTAACTGATATATAATTAATGACTGAGGAAAACAATCTTTAGTTTCACCAAAACTTTTGGAGTGGACGAATGAAAAATCCTTGTTTGTCTCGATTGCTGGTTCCTTTTCAATTTTTGAGTTTTGGTGTTCTGCAGTTTAGCCATGGCAATCTTGGCGTAGATGAGGATGAGGTAGAGATAAGGTAAAGATGTGGTTGGTGGTTTTTGTTACATATTTTTATTCCATATGCTTTTTTAAAAATTATATATACAATCAATTAATCATTTTTCTAATATATGGTTATATGGGCATTAAGGTCATTTCACTCCTAAACATCTAACCTTACTAGGGGTGGTAATTCGTGTCATTCGTGTCGACCCATTTAATTATTCGTGTCAAGATATGAAACACGGATCCGACACGGTTATTAAACGTGTCACCCACGTGTTATAATCGTATCATATTTAATTTACATAATTTATTTAATTGTTTAATCTACTTATGCATAATATATTATATTCTATATATTTATATCAATTAAAATTATTTTTAGAATATAAACCATTGTTTTTATAAAATATAGTTAAAATTATCATAATTTATTATTTAGTAAATTAATTTACTTTATAATATAAAATTTTCAGTTTTATAATATATATGTTGTAAATAGGTAACAATTTATATCATTAAATGAACTTACATGTTAAGGATAGACAAAGTATGTTTAACTATTCGTATCATTAAATGGGTTGACGTGTTGAACACTTACAACACGAATCCGACCCATTTATTAATCGTGTATCATGTTCGTGTCGTATTCATGTCGTATTCACGTGTCATGACCCAAATTGTCATCCCTAAACCTAACGGAAGAATAGTAACAGCTGGGTCACTTGAAGCTATTTCTCAAAGATGGGGATTAAAATAGTATTTAGGCCATACCTCAAGGTCATTGATAAAATCTTCCCTATAAATGATGACAATTAAAAAAATTAATTACAATTTTTTTAACATTTTAAAAGTATAATTAACTTTTAATTTATGTAAAATATATGACAATATAACTTACATTAAAGTTTAAATAAAATTTTTTTATTTAATATCAAAAGCAAAACAATTCAAAATTAATATTTAATAAAAAATATGCATATTTATATAAAATAATTAAAAATTTAATATTTATTAGATTTATTTAGTATATATTTTAATTTAATTTATCATTTATTTAAATTTAAGTAATTACTTAAATTTATTCTATGAAATTTAAAAAAGGCGAATTAAAAAAAAATGTCACCAAGGTGCCATCAAACTACCACCGAAGCCAATTGTTGGGGACCTTCTCCGGTGCACATTTGACGACACTGGCCATACAATTTTGGCTATAGAACATGCTTGAAGATTCGTCATAAGTTCCTCTGCTAAAAATCTCTGCATCTTATGCCGTTAAGACCACCACCAATCAACAAATCGCGTTTTGGTCATCATTCTCATGCCAGTAGCATCATCAGACACACCTTGGAGAATGTCACCAACCATCGACTCTGACTGCCGTGCAGTAACCCCTTCATCTACAACTTTTAGTTTTTTAAAAAACAGAAAGTAAAAAATAGTTATTTTTTAGTTAATTATAAAAATAAAAAGTTATTTATAATTATTTGCTTATTAGTTAATTATAAATTTTTACAAAAATTAAATGTACGAAGGTAATTTTATAAATTTATTTTTTTAGTGAAGATCTAGAAATTTTTCATGTCAAAAGTAGAAGCAGGTTTCCAAAAGGAGGGAACTCCCTACTTTTAAGGTCCTTTGTAAATCTTGATTCTTTTTGAAGCAAGTTGAGAAAAAATCTCAAACACTCAAGATTACTATTGTTGTAGAAAAAAGTACTTTTCTTTCAAAAAAGACAGTAATCCCAAACTAGCTTATTGACTCTTTTCAACTTTCATAGAGTGGCTACCCGGGGTTGCTCAATTCGTGTGGGGGTGGCATTGATAACCTGATCAATCTGACCTAAGGAGATGAGTTATGAATCGGTTTTATCTTAACGAAAACCTGTGATTGGGTACAATTTTTCTAATTTAGTGTTGTGTGGGTTGAGTTAGGTATGGCAAACTATGTAGACCCTTACTTTTAAGGTAGTATATCTCATAATATTTTTTTATTAGGACGTACTACGAACTTGTTGACTTTCATAGGAGCTTATCAAAGTAAGTTAGTCTTGTGTTAAACAGAGGCACACCCCATGCTCCTATGTGATTTTTTGAGTGAGAGGAAGATGGATATCTGAAGTTGCGTTTTACTTTGGTTTCTCTTCACATGGATTGTGGTTGCGGTCCTAATTAAAGTCCAATGTGATCAGAAGAAGCAAAGCAACTTCAGGAAAGATTCCTCTAGGACCAATGGCGGACGCAGGATTGAACTTCTAAGGGGGCCGAGTTGGCAGAGTTATGTAAAAAATTTATTAATAAATTAATCCAAAAAATATATCAATAAAAAAATCATATAACATAAAAATAAAATTATTAATATTAATAACAAATAAAAAATGTAACAATTATATTAAAATTGTATATAGGGTACTCGTACTCATGAGTACTTTAATTGGAAACTCATTACAAATCCTTTGTTAAGAAATTTATTTAAACTACTTTTCTATATATTTAATCAATAATACTACATATATAAAGTCTCTATACAAAGTTTGTATTTTAAACTTGATGTAACATCCAGTGAATAGAAAGATTAATATGAGTTGTCAATGAAATACTGGTAAGTTATGTGGCATTGAATGAGTACCATATCAACTTTATATATAGATTTTGTAAGTATAGTATTACTCTTATTTAATATACAGGATATTAATTATTACTCTAATAGGAAAATGATTTATATAACAAATTCTTATTTGATTAGGAAATGTTATTTTTCAATTTAAGGAATATTTAGTTAATTAAACATAATGAAAACAAAAAATTTATGGACTTACCAATTTAAAATGGGATATAATGTGACGTACCTCCTCTATCTTTAGACTTTATTTGATCAATAAGGTATTTTACATTTTTTTCATAAATTTAGTCCCTAGATTTTGGAAAATACATCATGGACCTCTTTTCTGTTAACTTAACCGTTAAATAGATGTAAATACATTGAATTTAGAGGGTTATAATAGTCATTTAAACCTTTCAAGCTTTTTAAAATTAAAGCAATTTGAAAATGTCAAATTGGTGATTTGAACTTGGGACATATAAAACCTCCAACTTACACTCAACCACCATGCCAAAGGAGATTTTTAATTTTGATTGAACAAAACACCCATTAAATGAATAAATTGTCTTCTTTTCTTTGTCACTTTTCTCACCTTAATCTTCACTCTCACTTTCTTAAATGCCAAAATCAACCCAACCTCCTCCAATGCATTTGATACCACCCATGGCACCTCCAACCTCTTTTCATCTATCACCTCCACTCTCCTACACTACACCTCTAACTCCACCATGTCATCTGTCGAGCTCTCTTCCATTGCCAACACTTTTGCAAGGTGTTCTCCCTCATGCAGCTTCCTCATCTTTGGCCTCATCGATGAGTCCTTTCTGTGGAAATCACTGAACTTTCAAGGCCACAGATTTCTCAATGAAAGCAAGTTATTTGTTGCTGCCATTGCCACTGGTTTCTAGGTTTTCTGGGTTTTTGGGTTTTAGATTCAATTTTTTCCCCAAATTACTTACCAACTGAGTTTTATTACATGAAACAATTTGTATGAATTGAAACTTACCTATCAAAATCATTTAAAGTCATCACCTTTACAAGAAATCATTGGTGGACTGGTGGTGCATCAAATGGAGGTGGTGTTGGTGTTTATGTGCTTTTGCGATGGTGGGGTGGGGTGCTGGCTTGGATTTTGGGTTTGTGGTGGTGGTGATAGGATATCTTTAGGGTTGGTGTTTGTGGTTTAACTCGTTTTTGGGGTTGATTTGAAATTTTATTTTTGCTTCTTTTTTAATTGATTTCAATTATTTAATCTAGGAATTGTTTTTGAAGAGTATTAAAGTCATTGCAGCTTATTTGGATGGAAAGATGATGTCATCCAACGGTTAAGTTAACAAAAGGGAGGTCTTGATGTATTTTCTAAATCCTAGTGACTAAATTTATGAAAAAATACATAAGGCCTTTATTGATGAAATCAAGCCTAAAAGTAAGGAAGAGCTGTGATGTTATCCCAATTTAAAACATTAATTATAATTTTTATATGAATTTAGTTATATATTATCTAGTTCATATAACATTTATAAGAAAATTTAATATTTTCTTGGTTTAATGGGGCCTGAGCCCTCTTAGGCTTGCATTATGGTCCGCCCATGTTCGAGACCGACCCGTTTTCTTGTCATTGGAAACCTGTTAGAAGTCGGCAACGAACCTCACAAGTCCTTAGCAATACTAGCCAAGGTTCATGGTCCCATAATGAGTCTAAAACTTGGCTAGGTGACCTCAATAGTGATATCTTCAGCATCCATGGCTAAAGAAGTCCTTCAAAACCATGACTTATCTTTCGCAAATAGGAGCCCACTTGACGCGGTTGCATCCGATCACACGTTGAGCTCTTCGTGGCTTGGCTGCCGATTGGGATGGACTAGAGAAATCTTTGGAAAACATGCAGCACACATATATTCAATAGTCAGAAACTTGAGGCCAATCAACACCTGTGGCGCAAGAAAGTTGAAGAACTCCTTGCTTGTGTTGAAGAAAGTTGCCGAACGGGTAGGGCTGTAAAGATTGGGCATGCAGCTTTCATTACTACTCTTAACTTGTTGTCCAACACTATTTTCTCCGTTGATCCCTCTGATCCAAGTTCAAAGACTGCATGAGAGTTTAAAGAGCTTATTTGGACTATAGTGAGAGTTCTGGAAGTATGCAGTTATAAGTAATATAACAATAAAATGTAAAGTAAATAGGCACAGGAGGATTTTTACATGGTTCGGTTATAAAACCTATATCCACAGACAGCTATAGAGCTGCAATTCATTAAGTTCTTGTTTGTACAATTTTTAGGACCTTTTATAGTGTTGACTCATCCTCACACACTGACCTAATCTTTGACAAATAAAATCTCGCTAAGATCTTAAACTCTAGTGACACTGCCCACTCTCTGTCGCAGATAACTTAACAACACACTATTAAGTTATACATAACGCACGAAGTCTGACATTAAATTACATAAACACTTAACCCGCAAGTTATCTCAAGTGTCTACTAACTCTCACAGACTTAATCAACAACTCATATATGATTTCTACCACTCATAAATGAATAAAAAAACTCAAATAATCAAATTAAAGAAGCATCCCAATTTGTGTTGAAACTCTTCTATCAATTCATGGAATGCTAAAATCAAGACACTCTCAAAACGTAACCAAATCAGCTAACCCGTCAATCTGTCTAACACGTTATGTAAAAATAGCGCTGTATAAATGTAGTGAGAGGCCTGGACGAAATCTCCTTTAGAATCCTATAAAAATTCTAATCAAAATAATATTAGGATATGGAGAAATATAATAGGAAGTGTTATAATTAAACTTCTAATGAAATTTGGACACAAATAAATATTCTCCTATTTTAATTAAGATACAAGAAACAATATCCTAATATGAAGAGATATTTATTGTAAATCAAATACTTCCTATAATAATTATCTAGAAACAGTAAAATAAGAATCAAAATACTATTTTAGTTTTATCACAAGTTAGACAAAAATCAGCATGTGCATGGCACATGCAAGTGTCATATGTTGACACCAACAATCTCCCCTTTTTTGGTAACTTGTGATGAAAACACTAAACTGTTTCTAATAAAAAAAATCACACATGATAAGTTAGACATAACCATAAGTTATCATGAAATAGCAAACAAACAAATATCATATGCAAAGAAATAATCAGTGTGTTGTTACCAATCTCATAACAGGATATTGTCACGATATATATAACCTGTCAATGCAATCACAAAATTGAAGTTTGACAAACTTGTCAAACACCTATGTAATCAAAAGCATCATCAGATCAAATAAAAACATCCATCAAATGAGATATGCAGATAATAACATATAACACAGAAAAAACATAAATCATCAAAAAAGTTCGAATGCTTACACACAGCCTAAGAAGGTTAGTTCTTACTCCCCCTCACTTCTTACCCACACCTTTGAGGAATAAGTAACAAAAAATAACCAGAGGGAAACACAGTTAAAACAGAAATAACAGAAAAAACAACAAAAAGATCAGCAAAGATCAACAATTTGCAAAGATCAGCAAGTTCAGCAACTCCTTATCTCTCCTTTGATTTTAGCACAAGTGGCCAAAACTAACTAAGTCTAGGAGACTTGCGAACTGGTGGAGAAGTGGAACTGCCAGGGCGCTTTCTGGTCCTACGAGCTACTGTTTTAAACCTACGTATAGTAGTGGGGGTAGGCTTTTCAGAGGGTACAGGTGCTGGCTGTGCATCAGTAGTGTCAGAGGAAGTAGCAGTAACTTCAACTACAATTCGTCTGATGTCTTTCTCATGGAATTCTGCATTGTTTTCTATTGTCTGTAATGTAACAGCAGGCTATTGTGAAGAAGGAATCAGTGGCTTATCTACAGTTGGTGATGGTGGATGTGGGACTGGTTCAGTTGATTCCTCTGCAGGAGATGTGATTTGAACTACATGTGGTGGTGATTGAGTTGGTGATGGAGAGGTATGAGGCTCTGCTTCAGCTACTTCAGGGAGTGGGAAATCATGAGGTTCTTCCTCAGCAAGTGGTGAAGTCAATTTCTTCTCGGATTCTGCTTGTGTTGGTTCATCTAACGAAGATTCATCTCTCAATGCTGGAGTTGTGGATTCAATTTTCTGTTTCCTCTTGTCAGATGATTTCTTCACCACTTTAACTTCTTCTTTCCTGTCCTTCTAATTCCCTTTGTATGAGACTTGATTGGCTTTTCCTTCTGCTTCTGTTCTGCTGCTATGTCTGTTTCAATAATAGATTGTATAGTTTGACTTGTTACAGGCATTTGCTCAGCTTCTTCAGGCAGAGGTTCATCAGCCTCAGGAATCTCCTCAGGTGGCTTCTCAGGAGCCACAGTTTCAGTCTCCATGGGCTGTGGCTCTTTGTAGTATCAGGGTGTCCTGCAAACTTTGCTTCCAAAGCAGATTGCTTGAATTTAATTTCCTTCAAATCCTGCACAATTACTGTCAAAGCAGAATTGATCAATACAAGCTGTTCTTCAACATTTTTCATCTGATTTTTCCTGACTCTCTTTAGCTTTGGTTCAGGTACAGGCAACTCAGACTTATCATGCAATCTGTGAAGAAATCCCTTAGTGATTGACTTAGACAGAATTTCTATCTATTCATTAGAACTTATATGGATGCTATTCTGTGCAAGAATTCCTTAGATTAAGTATGGATATACAAGCAAGTAATAATCAGAGTGATATGAACCAATCTGTACAATTGATCTATAGGCTAGCAAACCAAAGTTAATTGGTCGATTGGTGCCTAAACAATATAGAAATTTCACTCTGTCTTCCCGAACTTGATTTTGATGGGAAGAAGGAAGCCAATTGAACTGAGCTATCTTATGCATCACTCGATATTTCTTCCTAAGGTATTGCTGGTCTATACCGTTTTTCAGTTTCCAAACAATGTCTGTTCTACCAGTCAATTCCTTTATCACTTCAGCCATGTTAAATTCTTCATCTAATGCATGCAAACTGCCTATGGGAATGTCTAGGAAAGTATTTATAACATTCGGAGAGAATTTAACAAACTTTCCTCGACAATAAACTTTGTGATAATGAAAGCTTTTAGGTTCATCAATGGTAATAGTGATGTTTGCATAAAATTCCTGAATTAAAGCCTTCACATGGGGTAAGAAGTTTGTTATCATACGAGTTCAGTAAATAGACTCAATCATCTCACTCAGGCCATAGGTGTTGAAATCTGACAGTTTCATCGGCCTTTCCATCTGTAGTTTCCTCTTTGAAGTGTGTTTCTCAAACTTTTGATTGATAGCTGCCGTGAGGAATTTGTTGTACTTCGGCTTGATTTTGTCCTTTATCTTCTTTACTGGAACAAGCTCATCTTCGCTCATGACTGGATCAGTTGCGTTCTCTGCGTGTTCTTGTTGCGTCGAAGATGACAGTACACTGTTGCTCCTGTTGTAACTGGAGTCGCTATGAGAAGATGAAGAATTGGCTGTCTTTGTTGAGTTAGATGAGGTCGCCATGGTTAGGGTTACTGGTCTGCAGAAAATTTTCAGAACGGGAAGAGAGAATCAAGACGCGGGACATGGAAGAAACTGTAGTTGGAGTATGGTATGAACAGAAGAAGCCCAAAAACTATTCATAATATACTAGTTCGAATTTAAAACAATTTTGTTTTTTTAACAAAATTTAATATTAATTCCATTACCAAAACCGTTTCATAACTGACATTAATGGAAAAGAATTCAATTTTGATTTTCATTTGGATAAGGAATTTTAACAGAATTAGGATTCCCGCCACTGAAACTTCTCTCCCTCAATACAATAATGCTGACATGGCATTTTTGACACATGGACACATAAGAAAATCAAATTTTGGATAAGCACAAAGAGCATTGTGTGTTAAGAAAAACGTAACAGAAAACGGTTAATAATAACATAACAACAATATCTGAACATCATATGAATCATTCTAAGAAAATATTTTTCAGAGCTGATTGTTTACCTTTATTAATTTTATCACTTAATCCAATTGAGTGATCAACTTGAGTATGCTTCTTACACACATAAAAGTTAGTCTCAATGTAAATTTTATAAATAAATAAAGTAGCTTTCACACACATATAGTAGTAACCCTTTTCCATTTAAGTGGGTGACCTCACCATATTTCCTAGATACAATGAAGTTACTCTTAATGGATGATTTTCACACATCATATATTGGTAGCCTTTCTGTTATTTTTCATTTTTAAATCAGTATCTTATTATTCACTCAATTTTTATATCACAGCTCACACATGCTTAATTAGAAGAAAACTTATGATATTACAGTTACAAATAACATAACAGTACACAGTGTTCATTCAGATAACTGACAGATGCCTAAGGCTTTTCTTAGATTTTCAAATCTTGTTGTATCCAATGCCTTAGTGAATAAGTCAGCCAATTGTCTATCAGTGGAGATGTGTTCAATGTGTATCACCTTTAGACTCTACTAGTTCCCTTATAAAATGGTATCATATGTCAATGTGTTTTGTTCTAGAATGATAAACAGGATTTTTAGAAATATTTATAGTACTAGGATTATCACAAAACACAATTATGAGCTTTCGTTCAATATCATAGTCACTCAACATTTGCTTCATCCACAATAGTTGTGTGCAACAACTCCCTGCTGCTATATATTCGGCTTCAGCAGTAGATAAAGAAATAGAATTCTGTTTTTTGCTGTGCCATGAAACCAAGTTAGTACCAAGATAAAAACATTCTCCTGAGGTACTTTTTCTGTCATCTGCATTTCCTACCCAATCAGCATCACTAAACCCTGTAAGATAATCATTTGTATCTTTAGAAAACCATATTCCATAATCATATATTCTATGAACATACCTAATGATTCTCTTAGCTGCTACAAGATGTGATTCTTTGGGATTTGCTTGAAATCTTGCACAATCCTACACTAAAACACAAGTCTGGTCTGCTTGCTGTAAGATATAACAGGCTGCCAATAATACTTCTGTATAAACTTGCATCAACATCTTTACCTACATTGTCTTTTGAAAGTTTTATATTAGTACTGATATGAGTTTTCATTGGTTTTGCATTTTCAAGCCCAAATTTCTTTACAAGATTTTTAGTATTTTGATTGAGATATGAATATCCTATCATTCATTTGCTTAACCTGTAATCCAAGAAAGAAGTTTAATTCTTCTACCATGCTCATCTCAAACTCTTTATGCATCAACTTGACAAACTCATTAGTTTTGCTTTTGTTAGTTGATCCGAAAATAATATCATCAACATATATTTGTGCAACAATAAGATAGTTAGATTCATATTTGATAAACAAAGTCTTATCATTGTTGCCTTTTTTATAACCTCTGTTGATCAAAAAGTTTGTCAACCTTTCATACCAAGCTTTAGGAGCTTGTTTCAAACCATACAAAGCTTTGTGCAATTTGTACACAAAATCAGGATGTTTAAGATCTTCAAATCCTTTAAGCTATTCAACAAAAACTACTTCATTGAGATAGCCATTTAAAAATGCTGTTTTAACGTCCATTTGGTACAACTTAAAATCAAGCAAACAGGCAATTGCAAGTAGTAATCTGATTGACTCAAGTCTAGCTACTGGTGCAAAGGTTTCATCAAAGTCTATGCCTTTTACTTGTGTGTAACCTTGTGCAACTAGCCTAGCCTTATTTCTTACTGCTTATCCACTATTATCAGTTTTATTTTTGAATATCCATTTAGTTACAATGACATTTGCATTTTCTGGCCTAGAAACTAATTCTCATACTTCATTCCTTTTAAACTAATTAAGTTCATCTTGCATGGCTTGAATCTAAACATCTTCTTTTAAGGCTTCTTTCACATTTTTTGGTTCAACTAAAGAAACATAACATGCAAACCTTACCTGATTTCTTACATTGCTCCGAGTCTTCATCATGCCGTCTGATGTTCCAATGATAGAGTTTGTTAGATGTGCCTTCTGAATCCATGTGGGTGGATCTTTCTTTTTATCTTCATTCTTGATTGAATTCTTGTACAAATCTGAGTTGTCAGATGTTACTGTTACGTCGGGTGTAACAGCAGCTGTTTCCTCTTTCATAACAGAATTTTCTTTATTGTTGCTGTCTGAATCTGTCTTCTCTGTATCATCTGTGAAGCTGGTTATGCTTTCCTCTTGTGAATACTTTGCATAATCGTCCAGATCATCAAATACTAAGTTTGCAGATTCCATGACTGTCTTCTTAGATTGTAAACTCGAAATGTTTTGCTATTTTGAGCATATCCCACGAAGACTCCTTTATCACTTCTCGGATCTAATTTTCCTAACTGCTCTCTGTCATTTAAAATGTAACACCTGCATCCAAAAACATGAAAATATTTCAAATTCGGTTTTCTACCTTTCAAAATTTCATAAGGTGTCTGGTTAGTGACAGGTTTAAGAAAAACTCTATTTGAAATATAACATGTAGTGCTTATTGCTTCCGCCCATAGCCTTTTAGTCAATTTCTTGCTATTGAGCATCACTCTAGCCATCTCTTGAAGAGTTATATTCTTCCTTTCCACTATGCCATTCTGTTCAGGAGTTTTGGGAGCTGAAAATTCATGATCAATTCCATGATATTTGCAAAAGTCAGCATAGCTAACATTTTCAAACTCCTTGCCATGATCACTTCTTATTCTCACAATCCTGTCAATGTTCCTATTTTGCTCATTTTCAAGCTTAACACAAACATTCATGAAAGCCTTAAAAGTGTCAGATTTTTCTTTAATGAAATCAACCCAAGTATATCTATAAAAATCATCCATACAAACAAATATGTATCACTTACCTGTAATGCTTTCAATTTGCATAGGACCCATAAGATCCATGTGAAGCAAATCAAGTATTTTGGATGTGCTAAGATGTGAATTTGACTTGTGTGAACTTTTAATTTGTTTTCCCATTTGACATGGTTCACAAATTCCATTAACTTTATCTTTAAGTTTAGGAACTCCTTTTACAGCACCTGACTTAGTAAATTTAACCAAGTCTTTGTAATTTAAGTGTCTTAATTTTTGATGCCACAATTCTAAATCCGAAATCCTAGCTTGAAATGCAATATTTACCAAATAACAATTATCCGAAAATTTATTACCTTCTAGAATGCATTTACTCAAATTATCTAAGACCATGCATTTGTTTTGTGTGAAATTAACAATATTCTTGTCATCACAAATTTGATTAATACTAATAAGATTAGCTTTCAAACCTTCAATCAGCAAGACATTTTGAAAATTGGGTAGGTGTTTGACATTTAAAGTGCCTTTACCAATGATCTTACTCTTTGCTCCATCTCCATAGGTGACATTACCATCCCTGCATGCTTTAAAATCTGTTAAAAACTGTTTATTTTCAGTCATGTGCCTGGAACAACCACTGCCAAAATACCACAAACCGTTAGAAGTATGTTCAAGAGTAGTAAGAGCAACATGGCATACTGTCTTGTCTTTTTTAACCCACTACAGTTGTGATTTTGGTAACAGTTTGAACTGTTTTGATCTTTTATGCAAAAGATTCAACAATTTAAAGCATCTAGGCCTAATATGTCCCTTTTTACCACAAAAATAACAAGTAAGAATGAATTTCCTTACCTTTTCAGGAGTGAATTTGAAAGAACTCAGAGGAGAAACAAATGTCTCATTACTCTTTGAGCTAGGACTCGACTTTAAAGAGTTAAGTTCAGAATTCTTACCTAATGTTGAAGTTTTTACAAACACAATTTTTGATGAAGATGCAACATTACCTTCTGTATACCCCAATCCATGTTTGTTGAAGTTGTCTCTTCCAAGACTCAAGACTTGATCAAGTTTGGCTGCTCCAATTTTAAGTTGATCAACACACTTTTTGCTTTCAACCAGTTCTGTTGTGATTTTTTCAATATATGCTGCTTTGTTTGTCAAAACAGTCTCCAGTTCCAAGATATGACTTTCAACATAGGATTTTTCACATTCCAGCATCTCAATCTTCTTCTTCAAGATTTTCATTTCTTTCTTCTGATTCAGCCATTCACTATAGAGTGCGTTGTATGTCTCTTGCAACTCTTTATAGTATTACGGTCCATCTTCTTCATCAGAATGATCAACACTGATTCTGTAATCTTCTGTTATGTCAGACATGACAGCTTTCCCTTTATCCGCTACAGATGCAGTAAATGCAACAAAATTGTTCATGCACTCTTGATCTTCTAACTCCGATTCTGATTCATCACTCCATGTTGCTGTCAATCCTTTGTTCTTCTTCTTGAGATTAGCACATTCAGACTGAATATGCCCATAACTAGAGCATTCATAATACTGAATATGCCCTTTCTTTTCAGGTTGTTTTGGCTTTTTCTTATCATTCTCTTTGTTGAACTTTCTGAATTTTTCATCACTTGAGTTTGATGGCTTTCCTTGATTCTTTTTCCTAAAATTTCTTTTCATGAACTTGACATAATTTCTTGTTAGAAAAGCAATTTGTTTAGAATCAGTTTCATCAAGCTCATCATTACTTTCATCATCAGATTTTTCAGTTTTCACATTGAATGCAATGCTTTTACCTTTTTACTTCATAGTACTTTGATTAATTTCAAAGTTTTGAAGAATGCCAATCAGTTCATCAACCCTCATCTTATCAGTGTTTTTAACTTCCTCAATGGCTAAAATTTAAGGTTGAAATTTATCTGGAACAGACCTAATTATCTTGCTAACAATTTCGACATCAATGAAAGTTTTGCCAAGCATGTATGCTGAATTTATAATGTGACATATCTTAGAGTAAAACTCAGAAATTGACTCATCCTCATGCATTATTAGATTTTCAAATTGAGAACTTAATCTCATCAATTTAGATCTTTTAACAGATGCAGTACCTTCATGTTTTACCTCAAGTATGTCCCATGCTTCTTTGGCCACTTTGCACCTTGAAATCTGTCCGAAGTTGTTTAAGTCTACTACAGCAAAGATTGCATTAAGAGCCTTTGAATTCCAGCTGGAGCGTCGATATTCTTCATCAGTCCATTCATCCTCAGGTTTGGGTTCGGAATCACCAAAAGCATTCAACTTTGTGGGCGTTGTTAATGCTTTAAGCACACTAGTCCATGCCCTGTCATCAAGAGATTTGATATACATCATCATTCTTACCTTCCAATATGAATAATTACTGTCATCAAGGATAGGTGGTTGTGTTCCGGATTCTCCATTGCGAATAAACTTCATCCTTCCAGATCAACGTGATCGTTTTCTTCACTTGTCTATCAGTAAACCTGCTCTGATACCAATTGAGAGTTCTGGAAGTATGCAGCTATAAGTAATATAACAGTAAACTATAAAGTAAATTGGCACAGGAGGATTTTTACATGGTTCGGTTATAAAACCTACATCCACGGATAGCTATAGAACTGCAATTCACTAAGTTCTTGTTTGTACAATATTTATGATCTTTTACAGTGCTGACTCACCCTCACACACTAACCTAATTTTTGACAAACAAAATCTTGCCAAGATCTTAAACTCTAGTGACACTGTCCACTCTCTATCGCAGATAACTTAACAACACACTATTAAGTTATACATAACACACAAAGTCTGACATTGAATTACATAAACACTTAACCCGTAAGTTATCCCAAGTGTCTACTAACTGTCACAGACTTAATCAACAACTCATGTACTATTTCTACTACTCATACATGAATCAAAAAACTCAAATAATCAAATTAAAGAAGCATCCCAATTTGCATTGAAACTCTTCTATCAATTCATGGAATGCTAAAATCAAGACTCTCTCAAAACACAATCAAATCAGCTAACCCGCCAATCTATCTAACGCGTTATGTAGAAATAGCGCTGTATATATATAGTGAGAGGCTTGGACGAAATCTCCTTTAGAATCCTATAAAAATTCTAATCAAAACCATATTAGGATATGGAGAAATATAATAGGAAGTGTTGTAATTAAACTCCTAAAGAAATTTGGACATAAATAAATATTCTCCTATTTTAATTAGGATACAAGAAACAATATCCTAATATGAAGAGATATTTATTGTAAACTAAATACTTCCTCTAATAATCATATAGAAACAGTAAAATAGAAATCAAAATACTATTTTAGTTTTATCACAAGTTAGACAAAAATCAATATGTGCATAGCACATGCAGGTGTCACACGTTGACACAACACTTGGAAAGCCTAATTTGGCAGATTTTTTTTCTGTGCTAAAAAATATCAACCCACAAAGTGAGGCGTCGCATGACAGTTCATGGTGGAAAGATGCTTGCTCTCTTTGATTGTTTCATTGATCAACGCTTGAAGTTAAGATTCAATGGTCCTCATAAAAGCAAAGATATCTTAAATAATCTTCTCAACATTATTGAAGACAACAGTGTGAAGATTGACAGCGATATTATCAAACACTTGTTTTCGGTCAATTTAACTCATCATTATATTCTCTAAAATACAAGTTTGATTTGTTTCTTTAATCTGTATCTCACGTTCAACCAATCCTGTAATAGGATTTATTTACTGCTGGAACTTATATAACTTCAAGCACATTGGAGTGGGCAATGGCAGAACTACTTCGCTGCCCCGAAGCTCTATCGAAAGCCCGATTGGAGCTAGAACAAACAATTGGTAAAGGCAACCCAGTTGAGGAATCTGACATCACTCGCTTACCTTACTTGCAAGCAGTGGTCAAAGAAACCCTTAGATTGCACCAGCAACTTGTTACGACCCGCCCAATTTACTTGCTAGAATGACCCAGAGATGTTAGAGGCTTGGCCCAGCTTCTAGAAAGCCCAGGCCCAAGCCCATCTTCTAGAATTCTCTAGCAAGATAAACTTCTATAATTATCTCTTGTATTTATCTAGATTATTTAGTAGATAATATCCTCTTGTACATATCTAGATAATGTAGTAGATAAGAATGAATTAGAACCCTTAGATGCATTAGATCTAGGCCATTCATTTTGAGAGGTGGTTCACTATATAAACCACTCCAAGCTCATTTGTAAAGCATCCACAAATACTCACAAAGCATCCAAGCATTATAAAGCTTTCTCATATAATACAAAGCTCTTTTGCTTAGCAATTCTTGTCTCCATCTCTTCTCTTCTTTGCCTACAGGCTCTTCGGCTCAACGGTCCTTCCTTCTCCTTGAGCGAGAAGACTAGCATCAAGGCTTACTTAGCAACTTTCGGAGTCAAGTTGCCTAAGTGTCGCACGAGCAGCTGCGCAAACCTCTAAGCTCGTGACAGTTGGTATCAGAGCCCAGTTTGAGCACAAGAGCATGGCATCCGACCTTGAAGTGACCATGGAGGAGCAAGTTCATGGACGAGAGGAGCAACCTCTACCACGCCCACAAGGAAAACGAGGTAAGTCCAAAGCTCCACCCTCGGAGTCTTTAGAGCCTCGTGTTGCTAGCTTAGAGCAAGCGATCTCGGGGATGGACAATGCAATTGAGGGCCTCTCCGACCGTCTCGAAGGCCTAGAGACGGACTATGGAGAGATCACCTAAGCAACAAAGTCCAACATTATTGAGTTTAGTAACGCCTATGAAAAGGAGTTACATAACCTTACATGAGAGCTCATCGGCTTGCGGACCTTTGTGGAGAATGAGTTGCGAGCAATTCGTGCTGATGTGGATGAATCCCGCATGGAATTGGAGAAGCATCAATGTGATCGTGCTAACCGGTCTTACCCAAGTGGGCTAAGCACCATGCACGTGCCTACTCCTGCCACATACAATGGCACTCGCAATGCCACGGAAGTGGAGAACTTCCTATTTGGCTTGGAGAAATACTTCGAAGCCAAACGTGTCAATGATGATGCTTCGAGGATCGGCATTGCACCCACATTCCTTCGAGATGTAGCCCAATTGTGGTGGCGTCGCAAGCATGGTGACGTGGGCAGAGGCATCTTATCCCTTCGCACATGGGAGGATTTCAAGAGAGAGCTTCGGAAGCACTTCTCTCCTAGCAATGCCGAGAAGGAGGCAAGGGGTCGCCTCCGCCGTTTGAAGCAAGATGGCACAATTCGTGAGTATATCAAGGATTTCACCACCATCATCCTTGAAATCGAAGGTATGTCTGAAAATGATTCTCTCTTCTACTTTCTCGACGGGTTAAAAGATTGGGCGAGGGTTGAGCTTGAAAGGCGTAGCGTGCAAAATCTTAATCACGCTATAGCCGTGGCCGAATCCCTTATTGACTACTCATCCCAATCGAAGGAGAGGAAGGCCAACCACGGTAAAGGTGGGGGAGAGCGGAAAGGACATGACCGAAAGGAAGATGGTACAGGTAAACCATCCGGGGGAGACAAGCGTGACACACCCAACAAAGGTAAGTCCGATAGCCCCAAACCTAAAAGTCCTTGCTTCATTTGTGATGGTTCTCATTGGGTGCGTGATTGCCCAAAGAGAAAGGCCCTCAATGCCTTAGCCGCTCAACATGAGAGCGTGCAAAATGAGGAGCCTCAAGCGGAGATGGGTTCTCTCCGTACCATTGGCGCACTTGAAAGACCCACCCATGTTCAAAAGGGTCTAATGTATGTGAGCGCCACAATCAATGGCAAGGATGTGCGTGCGATGCTTGATACGGGAGCCACGCACAACTTCATCTCCATGGAAGAGGCCAAACGGTTAGGCCTCAAATATACCAATGGAGGAGGCACCATTAAGGCGGTAAACTCACCCGCCAAAGCAATCTTGGGAGTTTCCAAGGCAACATCGGTACAACTGGGCACATGGAACGGCAAGCTTAATTTCTCCATCGTCCCCATGGACGACTTTCAAGTAGTGCTAGGCATGGAGTTCTTCGACCAAGTTCATGCCTTCCCCATACCATCTTCTAACTCCCTCAACATACTCGATGGGAGCCATGCATGCATGGTGATGGCGGAACGCGTAGCAAAGGTTGAAAGCAAAACGCTCTCCGCACTACAATTCAAACGGGGAACGAAGATGGATCCAAGTTTCCTTACCACCGGTCAAGAACTAAACGATGGTGAGGACATTGCCATTATCGAGGACCCAATGCCGAGGCAAGTTCAAGCCATCCTTGACACATATAAGGATGTGATGCCTCAAGAGCTTCCAAAGAAGCTGCCTCCACAACGGGAAGTGGATCACCAAATTGAGTTGGAGCTCAGTGCCAAGTCTCCAGCCAAGGTGCCTTACCACATGGCACCACCTGAACTTATAGAGTTGAAGAACCAATTCCAAGACTCGCTCGAGTACAAAGCGGACAAGGCAAATGTTATGGCCAACGCCCCAAGTCGTAAGGCGAAACTCGCCACTCTGAGCATGAGTCATCCACAAAGTGTGCTTATCATAGGCATCAAACAATGCTTAGAGCACGACCCCATAGCCAACAATCTATTGAAGTTGGCAAGTGAGGGGAAGACACGATGATTTTGGCATGATGAAGGCTTACTCCTCACAACGGGTAACTGCCTCTTCGTGCCTAGACATGGGAACTTGCGGAAGGAGATCATCAAGGAGTGCCACGATTCCAAGTGGGCTGGTCACTCAGGTATGGCACGAATCCTTGAACTCTTGCAAAATTTTTATTATTGGCCTCAAATGCGGGAAGACGTGGAGGGCTATGTAAAGACTTGTCTTGTGTGCCAACAAGACAAGGTTAAGCACCAACGTCCAGCGGGGTTGCTTGAACCCCTACCCATTGCAGAAAGGCCATGGCAAAGCGTATCGATGGACTTCATCGTGGCCTTGCCAAAAATTGAAGGGTATGGAAGCATAATGGTGGTAGTTGATCAGTTCAGCAAATATGCCACCTTCATACCCGTCTCTATGGATTACACCGCGGATGAAGCCGCTCGAGCATTCATCAAGCACATAGTAAAGCTATGGGGAGTCCTACAAAACATTGTGAGTGATCGTAACCCTCGCTTCACGCGACGCTTTTGGGGAGAGCTCTTCAAAATGTTGGGGACTGACTTGAGCTTCTCAACAAGCTTCCATCCCCAAACCGATGGGCAAATTGAGCGCATCAATGCCTTGCTTGAGTTATACTTGAGGCATTATGTGAGCGCTCATCAACACGATTGGGCAAAGTTGCTAGACGTTGCCCAATTCTCATATAATCTCCAAAGGAGTGAGGCAACGGGTAATAGTCCATTTGATATTGTGACCGGATAACAACCTATGACTCCACATGCAATAGCCTCAACCTATGGAGGGAAGACTTCAGCGGCATACAAGCTTGCAAAGAATGGCATGAGCAAACCAACACCACGCGAGCATACTTAGACAAAGCCGCCAAGAAAAGGAAGAAATGGGCGGACAGTAAGAGACGACACCTCGCATTTCAAGAGCGGGACATGGTACTTATCAAGTTACTACCCCAACAAGGAAGAAAGCGCGCCGAGGACGTCGCGGAATTAGGTAGGGGAGGATGTTACGACCCGCCCAATTTACTTGCTAGAATGGCCCAGAGATGTTAGAGGCTTGGCCCAGCTTCTAGAAAGCCCAGGCCCAAGCCCATCTTCTAGAATTCTCTAGCAAGATAAACTTCTATAATTATCTCTTGTATTTATCTAGATTAGTAGATAATATCCTCTTGTACATATCTAGATAATGTAGTAGATAAGAATAAATTAGGACCCTTAGATGCATTAGATCTAGGCCATTCATTTGAGAGGTTGTTCACTATATAAACCCCTCCAAGCTCATTTGTAAAGCATCCACAAATACTCACAAAGCATCCAAGCATTGTAAAGCTTTCTCATATAATACAAAGCTCTTTTGCTTAGCAATTCTTGTCTCCATCTCTTCTCTTCTTTGCCTACAGGCTCTTCGGCTCAACGGTCCTTCCTTCTCCTTGAGTGAGAAGACTAGCATCAAGGCTTACTTAGCAACTTTCGGAGTCAAGTTGTCTAAGTGCCGCACGAGCAGCTGCGCAAACCTCTAAGCTTGTGACAAACTGCTCTGTTACTACCCCGTAAAGCCTTGGCAGACGTAGAACTCAACAGTTTCACAGTCCAAAAGGGCGCACGAGTGTTGGTCAATGCGTGGGTATTGGCAGAGATGCAAGCAAATGGGACAACCGGATCGTTTCGTACCAGCAGAAAGGTTCCTGGGGTTTCATGTTGATGTCAAAAGCCGTAATTTTGAGCTCATTCCATTTGGTTCTGTGAAGCGAATATGTCCTGGTTTGTTATTAGCAATGAGAATGTTGCATCTGATGCTGGGTTCACTTCACTCCTTTGATTGGAAGCTTCAAGATGGGGCCACACCAGTGCAGATGACATGGATGATAAATTTGGGATCACTTTACAGAGTTTCAGCCACTCCGTGCTGTCCCTATTGCCATTTAGTCTCTAGTTTGTTTTGCCACGATAAAAGAAGCTAGGCTTCTGGTTGTGATCAGTTAACCCTCAGCTATATCAAATGAAAACACAGAGTAAAACAACATTGATAAATATTTATGTATAAAAATATTTGTATCAAACATTTTAATTCAAATGTTAAAATAAAATAAAATAAATATATCATGTATGTAGTGTAATTTACAGCTATTCTGAAACAAAACAAAAACAAAAACAAAAACAAATGCCTATTAATTACAGAAACCCTTAAAAATTCTTATGAGAATTTATTAAACTTATCTCTTGGTTCGTAGGGTAATAGCTTTTGCAAACAAAGATCATAAGCTACATTTCGATTTAATTCACGCAGTTATAATTTTCTGCAGTATTTCTCTATCCAAGAAACAAAAAAAAAAAAATCCTTTGCACAAATTCTTCCTTTATTTTTCTTTAGTTCATTGTTAGGTTGAATGCGTATGACTTTCCAATAACTGCAATTTCGGTGGTAAAAATATCATTCCATATCATCAATAATTTTCCTTGATCGTACTCATTAAATTTTATTGAATAGTGGTTTTAACTTTTAAGGAATAGGGTTTATAATATGAACTGTATATTTTATTAGATAAAAGAAATTTGGTGTTTTACAGCAGTGCTTTACACTGTTTCCTAAAACGTTGTTGTCACAGATGGAATACAACGATCCTTTAAAAGAATCGGCTTCTCTACATTGCTTGAAATTAAACAACAGTACTTCTATGGAATTTAATTAGGAAACGCTATAATCATGGATAATAGGCGGGTAGTTCACCATTAGTACCCCTTCCAATTTTCCCAAAATGCTATAATATGTATTGTTTTGGGTAGCTTTACGCTTAAATATGTGCAGATCTTGAATTGAATTTAAACTTTTAATGTTGAAGGAGATAAATTTTTTTTTTTTGGTAAAACTAATATTGTATACTTGTTTTCTTAATGGGTGCTAATTATAAAATTATTGTGTTTGCTAGCTTTCTAAATTATCTCATCGAACACCAAGTCTTCTCATGGACCCATTTGCTCACGTGCTCCTGCCAAGGTTCTGTATGGGTACCCTTCTACCAAAGAAATCTCGCTTCTTTATGTTACTTTATTGGGTTTGTTGACATTTGCGTAAGGAGAAATCTAGAGACTTAAAAACACAAACTCAAGAAATCCACAAATCCACAAATACCGAACTCAAGAAGAAAGAAAAAACTGAGTAAAATAAAATAAACAGTAACACCAGAGATTACGTGGTTCAATCAAGATGGTCTACATCCACGGGAAAGATTCAGATTTAGAGAAATACAAGTGTTTCGTGGAAGAGTTATCGCACAAGGAAGGAAAACTAATTACTACGCTCAATGAATTCTATCCCTCTTATTCCCAGCTCTTCTCTCTATTGCAATTTATAAGCAGCACTCACCGGTATGATTATGCTATCTGTCAATCTGATAAACTAATCCTGAAGATATAGTCTTATCTCTAAGGGTATAGACAGATAAATATGAAGAAACAACTGAGCCAAATCTTCACAATTCTCCAACTTAGATCAGTGAGTTCCTCCATAACAGAGAACTAAATCTTCAAAACAATTTTAACAGTCAGTAAATTCTCAGCAAGTTCAAGCAATGCTTGAACTTTGCATGTGGTAAGGACTTTGTTCATATCAGCAGCAGTGTAACAGTCTCTTGGGTCACAATTTCTACATCTATGTATTTGGTTCTTTCATGATGAGAGTGATTCTTTGAGAGATGTAGAGCACTTTGGTTATCACAAAATATCAGAACTAATTGTTCTTGCCCACATAATTCACTGACTAAACGCTTTAACCAATGTGCTTCTTTAACAGCCTTTGTAACCACTAAATCTAGTCTCGGACATACCATGTTGTACATTAAGCTTCCTACAGCACTAGAGTATACGGAATGCTGCTCATTTGTTTTTCTTCTGTAGATGTCTTAGGCGATTGTTCAGATGGAAGCTTGAAATGTTGAGCTAAAGTAATATTTAGTGGCTTGGATCTTGCATATTGAATTTCTCTAATACTCTTTGCACATAACTTTGTTCTGATAGAACAGATACCGCCTTTTTTATGGAAATATAATATATTGGATTCTGCAATATTCTCTAGATTGGATGCAGCAATATTCTCCAGGATATCATGTTGATTCTTCCTAATCCTACAGCAATATTCTTGGTGATCTTTTTCTTCATTCTTAGCAACATTGGATCTATTTAGGACACTCAATCAGATGATGATACTATGTAATTATGTTCACATCTTTTGTTATTTTGTACAACCCAACTTGAGTTTCATCATCTTGTATAAATTTCGTTATATGAATACAATATGGGTGTGAGAGACAAACACTAATATTTTTACATTAGTTTCAATTTTGTTATGGTATCATGCGATGAAAGACCCATTGATTTCTTATGGTAGAAAAAGATAAAGCCACAGAGAGTTCGAGCAATGCTCAGGACTCAAACAATGATTCTTTCCCCATCCATCACTCCGGCAATCGAACCATTGTTCTTGTTTCACCACTCCTTAATGGCAACAATTACGATACATGGCTTGTCACTTTGTTTTTTGTATTTCTCTTCATGTGCTTGTAATGTACCTACAAGTTCGTCAATTGTCATTCCTTTGTTCAAGAATTTGAATTATGGTATTAAATGATGAATCCAAAGAGCGAAGTATCTTTTCTATAATTCTTGTATCTTCTATTTTCTCACCATTTCTTCTCAATTGATTTGAAACAGTCAAAACTCTTGAAAAGTAATCAGAGATAGACTCACTTTATTTCATATGTAACAATTCAAACTCACCTCTTAAAGTTTGTAGACGCACCTTTTTGACTTTTTCTTGTCCTCCATATGATTTTTCAAGCTTTTCCCATAATTCTTTAGCAGATTCCATATCTCCATATTTTTCAATTTCAATATTATATAATGCTTCTTGAATGAAGTAGTGAGCCTTCTCATTTTGTTGATGTCTTTTTTCAAAATCACTCTTTTATTGTTGAGACAATGCTTCAATATTTTATGGCTTATCAAAGCCTTTTTCAATAATTTCCCAAACACCATTCGCTCCAAGGATTGATTTCATCCTTATACGTTATATTTCATATCTATTTTCTTTCAATTTTGGAATTGTAATTGAGGTCATATTGCCAATGCTATGGACCACACTGTAATTCTGCACACAGAGGATTAAAATTGAGTATTTTCAACGTTGGGGGGCTTATCGATATTTGTAAACGTCCAGGGGGCAGACTGATATTTTTTGTATCAGGGGGCCAGTGGATATTTTCTGACCAGGGGGTCGACTAATAGTTTACGTCTCAGGGGGTCGATTGATATTTTTCACCCAAGTCATGAACGGACTGTTTTCTGACGTCCAAGCACGATCACTCTTCTTGAAGATTGTAGATCGGCTGATTATGAGTCGAACTAGATGGGTGGTGTCGATTCACTTGCCGGTTTCTGATGACTTTCATGGTGAAAACTTTTTTCACAACTTGTTTTTGTGTTTCCGATGTGTTCTAACCGGAATTTGACGTCGGCTAAGAAGGGAAACTTGTAGATCGCTGTCTGATCTATCCGTTGATGGTGGAAGTGAGATCTCACTTGCCGGTCGACAATTTTCCGGCGACTTTTTGACGATTTTTCCGCAACTTTCCGACAATACTGACGACGAACTTTAGCTGCTGATGGTGTGGGCTTCCTTTTTCCTCCACCTTCTTGTGGCTCTGGCTCTGATACCACTTTGTTGGAATTTGGCTTGCTCTTATACCACTTTGTTGAATATTAATAGACAAGAATTTTGAAAACTCACTCTTTATTTCTTTATTCTTTGAATTTTAAATTCCACGCACACTTAAACAAATAAGAAAAACACTCTACTTATATAATACTCATGGTAATTCTAATTCTTTTATGAATATAAATCCTAATTCTACTTGAACTCAATTTTAATTCCTAAACAAAACTTAAATCCTAAGACAAATAAAGTTGATTTCCAACACTTTTATCTTATTCTTCAATTTATCATCGTCTTATGGGGCTGCTTATTTATCTTATAGTCACCAGGCCTGACATTGCTTACCTGGTGCATATCTTAAGCCAATTCATGTAAGCCCCTCATACTCATCATATGGATGCTGCCACAAGAGTCCTTTGGTATCTTAAAGTCTCTCTTAGCAAGGGTATATTACTCTCTTCGTCTAGTGCATTACACTTGAATGGCTTTTATGATTCAGATTGGGCAGGCTGTCCAACAACTAGACGTTCAACTACCGGTTATTGCACTATGCTTGGCTCAAATCCCATTTTCTAGAAAACCAAGAAGCAAAACACTCTCTCACTCATCTGGCAAGGCTGAATGTCATGCCATGGCAACTCTGACTGCTGAACTACAATGGTTGAAGTATCTATTGACTGATCTTTGGTATCCCACATACCACTCCAATTAGTCTTTATTGTGATAACCAGGTTGCCATTCACATTGCCGAAAATCTAGTTTTCCATGAACGCACAAAGCATACTGAATTGGATTGCCATTTTGTTCGTGAGAAAAATTAGTCCAATTTGATTGCTCCGTGTTCCATTCAATCCTCTGAACAAATTGATGATGTGTTCACTAAACCTTTCAGCAAGAATTCCTTTCATCATCTCATTTGCAAGCTAGGCAGCACTACTGTTCATGCTTCACCTTGAGGGGGAGTATGGAAATATAATATATTGGATTCTGCAATATTCTCCAGATTGGATGCTGCAATATTCTCTAGGAAATCATGCTGATTCTTCCTAATCTTAACAACAATATTCTCGGTGATCTTTTTCTTGATTCTTAGCAACTTTGGATCTATTTTAGGACACGCAATCAGTTGATGATACTATGTAATAATCTTTTCTTATTTTGTACAACTCAATTTGAGTTTCATCATCTTGTATAAATTTCATCATATGAATACAATATTCGTGTGAGAGACAAACACTGATATTTTTATGTTAGTTTTAGTTTTGTTATATTTCTATCTCTTTTGATTTCCATTCTGAATATTTTTCAAGCACGTCCCAGATCTTTCATTTCAAATTCACTCATCAATTGTTTCTTGAGCTTTCTGATTTCATCTAAATCTTTGCAATCTAGTAACATATCATCGACGTATAAAGATAGATATATGGCTATCGAATTTGAAACCATATTCGTGTCTGGCAAAGCCACCTGAAATCATAAAAGCATCAAAGCGTTTTTACCATTTTCGTGGATATTTCTTCAATAACCAGACTTGATTTTCTTTCCCATGAGCTACAAAACCTGTTGGTTGTGTCCATGTAGATTGTCTCTTCCAAATCTCCGAGGAGGAACATCGTTTTAACATTCATTTGTTCTAATTCAAGATCCAAACGTGCAGTTATAAATGAAGTAGAATCCAAGAAAGAGGTTAATGACTGCAATAAATTAATGTTGTACGTACAAATAATATAAGTATTAGGGGTGACAATTCGTGTTCGCGGGTCGTGTTCGTGTCGTGTCGAGCTGTGATACGATATATATTGACCCAACACGAACACGACTCGTTTATTATTCATGTCACTGTGACACGACACGAACACGACACGATTATTAAACGGGTAACACGACACGACACGCTAACAAAAATAATAAACGGGTCATAATCGTGTTAGACACGAACACGACCGTCTAACACGATTAAGACACGTTTACATTATTGACACGACCTGATTGACACGATTATGACCCATTAACACGATTATGACACGTTAAGGTTTTCAACTTTTGTTAAATGACAAAAATATCCTAAGTTTTAAAATTTATTAGGTTTTTAAAATTCTATCTTTATTTTAAAATTTAGATATATGTAGGGACTAAAATGTCTAAAAAGTTTAATATTTTTAAATTTAATATGTAATCGTGTCAATATTCGTGTCAATCGTGTTATCATGTCAATCGTATATAATATGTATTCGTGTTATTTGTGTTACTCGTGTCATAATCGTGTTCGTGTCAATATTCGTATTAATCGTGTTATCGTGTCAATCGTGTATTACATGTATTCGTGTTACTCGTGTCATAATCGTGTTGTGTCATAATCGTGTTCGCGTGTTAAAGACTCTCAAACCGAACACGACACGATTATTGAACGGGTTGACATCTTCGACACGAACACGAATATACCAAAATCCAAACCCGCTTAAACCCGTGTCGTGTCAAGTCGTGTTCGCGAGTCGTGTAAAAAATTACCACCCCTAATAAGTATACAAGTCACTTTCTATAGGTCATCTTATATATTAATTCTTGAAGTTGCCACAGATCATTCTGATCAAAGTATTAATTATTTTTAGCAATTTATCTGTGAAGAATAGTTAATTAATATAAATAAATTAAAAGAATGAATATTATAATCACATTAGTACTAGGGCAGAGTCATCGTAGCCCTAATCAGGACATAGGCCACCCAAAATTTAATTAATTGACATTAATATTAATGTTATATTATTTTTAGATGTAGTATTATTATAATTCTTCACTGCTAAGATAATTCAATACAAGCTCCAAGATCTAGTTATTTAGTAAAAGAGAATAACAAAGATTAAGTAAAATATCACAGATATCATAAATCACATTAGTATGAAATTTGAAAATACAAAAACTCAAACCATTAAAAAATATTATATTAATATTAATATATATGATATTTAATTTTCTTAGATTCATGTTTTATCATAATTTAAAAAAAGAATAACACTATACATACAAATTTTGTATAAAATTTTTAATATACAGATTGATGCATTATGAAACGATTGGAAGAGTGATGTGTGATGTGTTTGTGTGTGTTAACAAAATTTGTGCCTTCTATTTTGAGTAACGGCAAATTTCACTCCTACGTATTTTAATTGCTAAACAGCCTTAACTCTTCCTGCAAAACCAAAACCTCCTTCTCAAAATCTAGATTTTCTATTTCTTGATTTGCCCATGGAGTGCCTTGGAAAGGTGTTGACATTCTCGTCGAAGCCTTGGAATGCCAGAGAGTCACCCACCTGTTCGCTTATCCTGGTGCCGCCTTAATGGAGATCCATCAAGCTCTCACTCGCTCCAATACCATCCGTACTATCCTACCTCGCCATGAACAAGGTGGCATCTTTGCCGTTAAGGGCTATGCTGGTGCCTCTGGTAATCCTGGCGTTTGTATCACCACTTTGAGACCTAGTGCCATCAACTTGGTCAGCGGCCTCGTAAGCGCTCTTTCTGATAGTATTCCTATAGTGGTGATAACTGGCCATAGATGTGTTTCAAGAGACCCCAATTGTAGAGGTGACATGGTCCATTACAAAACAAAATTATCTCATGCTCAATGTTGATGACATTCCTAGTATTGTGCTGAGGCATTTCTCTTAGCAATCTTGGGCCAACTTTGACACGACCTGCCCCTAGCTACACGGGCAAATCATGCCTAAAACTGTTCACTAAGAGAACAATCCTTAATTAACTATTTTCCTACAGTTTTTTTCTTTTTTTTTCTGCCACTTTGATAAAACTATTCATAAAAAAAATTACTTCTAGTTCAGGTCTTTTACGTAAAATACTAAAAAAAATGCTCCGAAAATTTTAATGAAAAACCGACAGAGTTTCCCCTATAATTTGAAGAAAACCCCTTGCAAAAACACACATTTATACACTTCTAAATTATTCCTCATCCCAACTTCTTTTGGGATTTTTGTCCTTATCAACCACAACATACTAAAAGATAAATAAGTCATATTCAACATACTTAATATTTAAAAGCTTATACAATACATAAAAAAAATGAAATACTTTCAATGCATGAAAAATTATTATACATCGTGTGGCCTTCCTTTATGGATTAGAGACAGCTTAGCACCAAGCCTGTAGCACCTGGTTGGGAAGAAAAATAGGAAAAGAGTGAGCTAAAGGCTCAGTGAGTGGACAATTTTTATGACATAAAATATTACTTTCTTTATTTCGTACAACTCATTTCTTGAATAAAGCTTTGTGTTCTAAAATCTCATTTTTCTTAAAACAAAATACAATGTATAATTACTTTTAAGAGGGAACCAGTATACTCTTCTTTCCAAAATAACGTACAAACGACTATTTCTTCTCAACTTTCTTTATAAACTTCATTCTTATAATACAACTATAAAAAATTTATTAACCCTCTGTAAAGAAAATACTTTATATAATTCTTCAACTTACTTACCTAAATAACTTAATATTCTTAAACTATATAAGCAAATCAGTTGCGTACCTTCACTTTGAACCACCCTTATTTAGTCTCGTATACACTGCAAAATATATCACTATATCTCTTTCTTTTCTAAAAAAATGTATAAACAGATGCCAAAAGAACTAAAATAACATAGAACTTTTAAATAACATTCGTCTCATTATATACTCAATCACTTGCTAAATTTATTCTCTAAACAAATCATAAATTGCATGACTATGACTATCTCATAATAAAATCATATAATACATTTCTAATTAGAAACTCATATCATATTTATACTTAAGAAAAATCTATCGTACTTGTCAAAATATCATCAAATCTCTCATAGAAGTTTCAAAACAAATAACTTTTAATTAAAAAATTTTAAATAAAATTGCTTGATTCTATACTCTTTAAAAGCAGTGAAAAGAATGCATATTTTTTTCATTCTTGTAAAATAAAACTCATGATGATGTGCTAAAATCATCATTTCAGTTATTTAATAAACAAAACATAATTTCTTTAAAATCTTCTTGCAAAAGAAACTTTTACTAATAATGCTTCCTTCTCAAACTAACTCATATAAACGTATTTAAAACTCTTTTTATTATACTAAACAAGTACCCCTGAATCTGTATGATCTTGCCTGGCGAGATCTAACATCGCACAGGCAGAGCTATCTATATTTCCTCATACCCGGTGAGATCTACATCACGCAGGCAGAGCTATCTGTACCTAGCGAGATCTAACATCGCACAGACCTGCTATCTGAATCTCATACCTGGTGAGATCTACATCACGCAGGCAAAGCTATCTGTACCTGGCGAGATCTAACATTGCACAGGCCTGCTATCTGAATCTCATACCTGGTGAGATCTACATCACGCAGGCAGAGCTATCAATACCTGGCAAGATCTAACGTCGCACAGGCCTGCTATCTGGTCATACGCATGCGCAGAGCTGCCCCCAAAGGGCTAAAGCGCCCAGATCACACGGCCTAAAGCCTCTATGTGTGTCTGAACGGGCCCCAAAGGCCTCTATCTTTATAACTTTTTGTCTGAAATCTGCTGTCTCACTGTCTAAGTGAGTTGGGTACTAGCTTAGTATAATATAATTAAACTTTCTTCTTTTCGCTAAAACTGATTTCTTTTCAAAATTTGCTTTATATGCTAAACCATTGCTTCTCAAGCAGATTTATCAAAATTTGTAAAACTTATATAAGCTGAAAATCATAATATCTGAATCCTTGAAAATCCATGATAAATATTTAAAAGAATAATTACAAATATTTTAAGAAATCATCAAAATCAAATTACTATAAAAGAATTATCGTAATTATTATGCTCTTACACTTTCTATAAAATGGTAGAATATGCATCTATAATAACATAGAAAACAATTCATATATATAAATTATGAATCTTTCTTTAAAACGGTTATATCTTTGTTCAAAACTAACTTTAAAACTAAAATTTATGTCTGTAACTATTTTGAAAACTAATTTTGAAACATCTTAATAATTGAAACAAGTATAATAAATGGGTCTATTTACTCTCAAAAAAATACAAAAGAAACTAATTTGAATTCTTATAAATTCGCTAAAATTCTCAGAATTCTATAAAATGCTAAATAAACATCACTAAGTAAACAATAAAACGTATTTCTAATTATCCAGAAAAATAAATCTTCTACTCTTTCTAAGACTTTCTAAAATATTCATAAAATAAAATACTTTTCATCTCACTATAAACCATAGTTTATATTTTTACCTCAAAATCTCATACTTTCCAAATAACATACTATATAACATCCTTCCATAAAATTATACTTCAAAATTTAACAAATTTTTCAAATATTTCAATTCAGAATTTCAAAGATTTTTAAATTCTTAAATATCATGCTTTAACTAAAATATTTATAACTATCCTAAAATTTTTAGAATCTGCATTCAGGTCCCTATAAATTTTGAAATAATTTTCTAAATTTACAAATCAACCCCTACTATTGGGCAGTTTTAAAATTTGACATTATTACCCCTACAGAATTAAATTCTAATTTCCAAAATTTTTTCTTGCTAATTTGCTATTATTTTAAATATAAAATTACTCATCATTTTGTAAATCAAAACATCACTTCTTCCACATGTGTATTTATCTAAAGAAAATATCTAAACACTTCAATTTTTCTCTACAAATTCATTTAATTATAATTGTCTCTTTTTCAATCATAAAAAAAAAACTTTTTACTTTCTATTAACATATAACATCCATTCATTCTACATCTTTCTCTTTAAATCTATTTTTTTCTATTGTACTCAAACTCGTCAAGACTACACTTACTAAATATATATTCAAAAATTAATCTATTAGCACCACCCATAACTATCTCTCTTATTCACACTTAATAATTTACACGTATTTGTTTTCAAATACATACATCATCATTACCTGTCCTAAAAATATTTAATATAACTCAATCAATCAAACTAATAACTTAAATCATATGAAAAAAACTTAAATTTAATACTCTTCAATGTAATATGAAATTCTTAAAATATAATCCACTCACTGAATTTAAGCTCTTTTATGGATGAATAATGTTATAAGAATTATTTAATGGCCGGAAAGCATAACCGGAAATGTCGCCGGAATGTCGTCGCCGGTGAGTGAATAGTGACCGAATTTAATTTCTCTTCGATTTGCAATATTCGTATATCAACATGTAACAAAAATGGTATGGTTAGAAAGAGCATGAAATAAGCTTTAATTTAATATATAGAATTACCGGTAACTCACCGGATTTTGGCCGAAAAACGCATAGGAAGCCGTCGGCTTCCATGCTTCGATCCGTAAAAACGGTGAATAACCCAAGGACAATACATATATGGATGGAAAGAGGACATTACAAGCTTCAAAACGACATATTGTGGGGTCGGAGACTCGCTAGAAATTGACCAGAATCGGTAGTCAAAGCCGACGGTAAACAGTAACCGATCTCTCCCTCCTTTCTCTCTCTCCCCGATTCCGTCTCCCCCCTTCTCTTGATTTAATTAATTAATTAATTAATTAATTTATTATTATTATTTTCTTGGGCTGGGCCTTCTTCACAGCCCAATGGCCCAACGGGCATTAAAAACTTGGCCCTATCTTGATTGATATACCACAAGATATACAACAAGAATTGGCCCTTTTTATGGTGGAACGAGAAAATTAGAACTCCTGCTTACATATCTAGATTGCTTAAAGAACCAGATGAGGTCACCTTGGAGCAGATATTAGGATTAATGTTAGCGTCAAAGAAACTACTAGTATGTATGGGTGGTGGTTGTCTGAATTCTAGTAAGGAGTTAAAGAGATTTGTTGAGCTAACGAGAATACCCATTATGAGTACAATGATAGGCGTAGGCTTGGCTCCGTATGACTACCACGATTGAGGCTTTTGCTAACCGAGTAGGAGGTTTTGGTTTTGCGAGAAGTGTTAAGGCTACGTAATGTTAAATCTGTCACTACTCAAAATAGAAGGTGCGGATATTGTTAAATGTCGGACGTCTGGATTAAAGCCTTATTGATATATATATTAAGCCAACTTATTTTCTAAATATTAATGATATATCAATAAATGAGTCATACAAAAGTTTTGTATATATAAAAAAGTTTGTAAAGGTATTACTTTAATAAAATCATAAATACATGAAACTTTAAAATTAAATACAACTTATAGAGTAATTATTTTTTAAAAAATAAAAAGTGTTAAGTCATCTTGTTATCTTGTTGACTTTTGAGGTAGTCTCTCATGGTATTTCCTACTTTCCAAGGAGACTATGTAAGGAGCTTATGAAAGTTAAGGCATCGTAAAGAAAGGTAAGACTCTACACTCCCCTATGATGTGACACAGAGCGATGGATATCTTAAACTGCACTATACTTTGGTTTCTCTTCACATGGATTTTGATTGTAGCCCTACAGTCTACTATAATCATGATAACCTGCAATTCACCAATAAACTTCTCTCTCTACAACTGTTAGGATGAGAGAGGTAAAGTGACAAACTCTCAAACTTTAACTGATAAATAATAATAATTCAAAGAGAACTTTTGACAAGCAAATAATAGGCAAGAAAGAGTAGCTGGAGAACTAATATTTTATTTTCACTGCTGCAACTTAAATACACAGCAAACATGAAGAAATCCCACAATATCAACAAACACGATACCCATATCTACTAATATAAATGATCCACCTACTAACAGACCACAAAACTAGGACACTAGTTAGATGGACACTTGACTTATTCACAACATATGAAGAATTTAAGGAAAACGTAAAACTTACTAATTTCTGCATTATCTTCAATCCTCTCCCTTAATGCAGAAATTTAAAACACTAATTAGATCTCTGAAATATTCAAATTTTGCTAAAGGAAGTGGCTTGGTAAACATGCTAGCTAACTGCTCATTTGTATTGCAATAAGCTATCTGGATACTTCCTTTTGACACCAATTCTCTAATAAAGTGATGGGGTGTCTCAATATGTCTTGCACGGCTGTGATAAAGAGGATTCTTGGTCATCACAATGGCGGACTGGTTATCACAGTAAATCGTTGTTGCCTTTTGATTTTGCTGCATATCCTCCAGAATTCTTTACAACCATACTGCTTGGCATGCTGTTGAAGTTACCGCCATTTATTCAGCTTTGGATGATGATAAAGTAGTCGATGGCAGTTTTTTAGAGCTCCATGATATACCACCAAGCCTAAGATTAAAGATATAACCTGTAATACTCCTTCAATCGTCGATGGAACTTGCCGAATCGCTGTCAGAGAAACCACACTACTTGAGATCATTATTTGAGGAGTACCTTAAAACCATAAGAGGATGTTCCCTTTAAATATCTCAGCACCTATTTTGCTATCCTATAATTACTTGGACTTTGCATGAACCTTGACAAGAGGCTAGTAGCTATCATTATATCAGGCCTACTATTAGTATGATAGAGCAAGCTTCCAACCAAACCATGATAGTTGTTAGCATCAACTTTCTCCTCCCCATCATTCAAACCGAATTTTTTATTACAGTTCACAGGAATTTTCACAGGTTGCAATCTTGTAGCTTGAACTTGTTGACCAAGTCTTTGACATACTTCTCTTGAGAAACAAAAAATCCTACATTACATTGCTTTACTTCCATCCCTAAAAAATAGTTCATCAAGCCCAAATTAGTCATGTCAAACTCTCGGATCATCATGCTCTTAAATTCATTTGTCAATGCAATACAATTGCTAGTATAGATAAGATCATCAACATAAAGGCATACAAGAAGTACCTTACCATCTTCTTTTGTTTTGACATACACAATTGGTTCTCTTGCACTTATTTGAAAACCATTCTTACTAAAATGACCATCAATCCTTTCATACCAAGCCCTTGGTGCTTGTTTGAGGCCATATAAATCCTTTTTAAGCCGACACACCTCCTTTTCTTTCCCTTTAATCTAATAACCTACTACTTGTTCTACAAATACTTCTTCATCTAAGAAACCATTCAAAGAAACTGATTTTACATCAAATTGATAGACATGCTATTTATAATGAGCAGCTATAGCCAAAACAGCTTTAATAGTATCAAATCGGACTACTAGAGCAAAAGTTTCTTCAAAATATAAACCTTCTTTTTGCATAAATCCTCGTGCAGCCAACCGTGCTTTGTACTTCTAAATAGAGCCATCAGGTTTGTACTTGAGTTTGAAAATCCACTTCAACCCCACAACTTCTTTGCCTTTTGGTAAGTCAACTAGCTCCTATGTTTTGTTTCTTTCTATGGCCTAAATTTCCACATCTATGGCATCACATCGTTCCTTTGGCATTGTAGCATCTTCATAGCAGTTGGGCTCTTGGATTTGTGCTGCTTGACATTGTTCTATCCTCTGGTAAACCTTCTTCAAGGACCCCATTTTCTTGGAGCGTGTCCAGCGAGTTTAAAGATGTGTGGCTTATGGGACTGGATGAATTTGTTGTTGTAGAAGAGCTTGAAGGGCTTAATGGATTTGATGGAGACGTAGAAGAACTTGTAGTACCACTCTTATCTTCTTCAGTGGCTCTTTCTTCTACTTGAAAAAGCTCTGGACAACCTTGCTTCTTATCCCAATTCCATAAATTTGGTCATCAAACACAACATCAGGAGTGATGATAAGCTTTTTAGTAATAGGATCATAAAAAATGATAGCCCATAGTATCAGCACTATAACCCAGAAAGATGCATTTTAAACTATTATCATCAAATTTCCTTCGTCGTTGAGAAGGAATGTAAACATATGAAATGCATCCAAAAAATTTAAAGTGGGTTACCTTAGGCTTCCATTTATACCAAGCTTCAAATGGAGTTCGGTGGTGCAATGCTGAAATGGGGCTGCGATTGAGAATATAGGTTGCTGTATTCACTGCTTCAGCCCATAGAAATTTGGAAAGATTTTTTGCATTAAGCATACATTTTCCCATCTCCACAAGACTCCTATTCTTCCTCTCCACTACCCTGTTTCGTTGGGGTGTATATCTAGTTGTCAATTGTCTCCTAATTCCATGACTTCACAAAAGCTGTCAAATTCATGGGATACAAATTCACCACCATGATCTGTCTTCAAGATTTACAACCAATACCGGCTTTTAGTTTCAACAAGAAACTTGAATTTCTTAAAAAGAGATAACACATCTGACTTATATTTGACAAAGTAAACCTATGTCATTCTACTAAAATCATCAACAAACACAACAAAATATGTATTGTTATTCAAGGACAGTGTTTGCATAAGGCTGCAAATGTCAGCATGAACCAATTCGATGGGTTTTGAAGCTCTCCTAGCATGCCCTTTTGGAAAGACATCTCGATGTTGTTTCCCAATAGCATAACTCTCACATATATTATTTGAATGCTGAATCAAAGTCATCCCAGCAACCGAATCTTGATCAAACAATATCTTCAAGCTGTTAAAATTTCAATGGCCATACCTGTGGTGCCATAGCCTGGTATCATCTCCTAGAGATGCAGCAAGTGCTTGATTCGTATCATTAGGAGAAAAAGAAAAGGGAAAGACATTGTTTTCAGCCATAGGAATCTTAAACAAAATGTGTTGTTTGGATTTATTTGAAAAAACAGTACATGACAAGTCTTTAAAAAGAATCGATTGACCTTCTCTACGAAATTGTCCCACACTCAACAAGTTTGAGTCCAATTTAGGCACATATAGAACATCTTTGATGAACTTGAACCACATTTCATATCTCCTTGGCCACATACTTCACGAATTGTGCCATCACCCATCTTCACCTTTGTCATAGTGGACTTATCCAAGCTGGTTAAAGACTCCACATTTACTGTCATATGTTTGCTGCAACCACTATCAAATACATCTGGGGCACATATATTAGCAATAAAACATGCATGAAATAAAATTTTTTATTCAACAGTTTCTTTCTTTTTCTCCAAAACCAAGTTTGCACGTTCCTTTGCATGTTTTTCCTCCAATCTGCAATATTTCTCTATATGGCCAAACTTGTCACAGTAATAACACTTAAACTTATGATTTTGTAAGTCACCTCTATTATTGGTAGAATCACCTCTATTACTGGAATTAGTGTGATGTTGGTGCCGGCCACCAGTATGTCCACCTCCTCTGTTGCCTCTTCCACCTCATTCCTCAGAAAGATTGACTTCCATGGTTGCTATTGTTGTTACTATGCTCTTGCACCCTGTCATTGTCTCTTGAAAAATTTAGCTTTGTATGAAAAGCCTTCTCAGGGGAACTGGAGCTCTCATCATGCATTTTCTGTCTATCTTAACGAGATTGCAAAGAGCCAAACAATTTATCCACTATTAGCCCACTTAAATCTTTAAATTCTTCTATACCAGCCACTGCAGGCTCAAACTTTTTGGGTAAGCTTCTTAAAATTTTCTCTACAACTTTTTGATCAGACAATTGCTCACCATACTTTTTTATTTGATTCACTACTTCCATGAGATTTTTGAAGTAATCTTGCATAGACTCATTATCTTTCATGAAAGAGCTTTTAAACTTTCGTCGAAGCGTTTGAAGCTTGACTATAACGACCTTTGCAGTACCTTGCTACCTATTCTTGAGTGCATCCCATGCCTCCTTTGACTTTGTTGACACTGAAATTCGAGGGAAGATAGCATCATCTACAGCCTTTTGAATAAAAAACAGAGCCTTGGCATCTTTCTTTTCTAAATCTTTGAGAACATCAGCTAAAATCCCAACATTAGTGTAACCTTTCTCCACCAACTCCCACAAGTCTCCGGAGATGAAGAGAATCCTCATCTTTGTGCTCCAGACATCATAACTAGTCCTTTTGAGAAGTGGAATAGTTGGCAGCGATGGATTCACCCTAGCATTGTTGTTTGCCATCTATCAATTTTGAAATGGCTCTGATACCAGTTGATAACATGCAATTCACTAATAAAATTCTTTCTACAACAGTTAAAATGAGAGAGGTAAAGTGACAAGCTCACAAACTTTAACTGATAAATAACAAACATTCAAAGAGAACTTTAACAAGCAAATAATATGCAAGAAAGAGTGGCTGGAGAACTGATATTTTATTTATCTCTGCTGCAACTTAAATACACAGCAAACATGAAGAAATCCTACAATATCAGCAACACAATACCCATATCTCCTAACATAAATGATCCACTTACTAACAGACCACGAAAGGACACTAATTAGATGGGACTCTTAACTTATTCTCAACATGTGAAGAATTTAAGGAAAACATAGAACTTACTAATTTCTGCATTATCTTTAACAAATCAAAGGAAGAAAGCAACTTCAGGAAAGCTTCCTCAAGGATCAAGCCGTTTCCCGGTCATCGGAAACCTCTTAGAACTCAGCAACAAACCTCACAAGTCCTTAGCAAAACTTGCCAAGGTTCATGGTCCCATAATGAGTTTGAAGCTTGGCCGGGTGACCACAATAGTGATATCTATCCACGCCCAAAGAAGTCCTTCAAAATCATGACATTACTTTCGCAAACAGGAAGCCTCATTGCTCAGAGGCTGCAAAAAAGTTTAAAGAGCTCATTTGGGCGTGGAAAGCCTAACTTTGCAGATTATTTTTCCTGTGCTCAAAAAGTTCGACCATCTAGGTATACGGCGTCGCTTGGCAGTTCATTTAGAAGGATGTTAGATCTCTTTGATGGCTTGATTGATAAATGCTTGGACAAAAGAGAGAATGGTCCTGCCAAAAGCAACAATGTGTTAGATACTCTTCTCAACATTATTGAAGACAACGGTGGGCAGATTGACAGAAATATTATTAAACATTTGTTTCTGGTTAACTATCTCTTTCTTACCACTCGTCTTTCAATTACAAGTTCTATTTGTTTTTTATTAATCCATATCTCACGTTCAACAATTATGAATCAATCATGTAACAGGATCTATTTGTTGCTGCGAATGATACAACTCCCAACACATTGGAGTGGGCAATGGCGGAACTACTCCGCTGCCCTGAAGCTTTATTAAAAGCCCGATTAGAGTTGAAGCAAACTATTGGCAAAGCCAACCTAGTTGAAGAATCAGACGTCACTCGCTTACCTTACTTGCAAGCAGTTATCAGAGAAACCCTCAGGTTGCACGCAGCAGTTCCTCTGGACCTCCGCAAAGCCACGGCAGATATAAAAGTGGGTAGTTTCTTAGTCCCAAAGGGTGCACAAGTGTTGGCCAATTTGTGGGCTATTGGCAGAGATGCAAGCATATGGGACCCACCTTGTTTTGTACCTGAAAGGTTCTCGGGTTCTGATATTGATGTCAATTGCCCAAATTTTGAGCTTATCCCATTTGGTGCTGGGAGGCGAATATGTGCTGGTTTGCCATTAGCAATGAGAATGTCTTCTTCACTCCTTTGATTGGAAACTTGAAGATGGGGTTACCCAGAGAGGATGGACATAGATGATAAATTTGGCCTCACTTTACAGAAGGCTCAACCTCTTCGTCGTGCTGTCCCTGTTGCCCTTCAGTTTAGCTCGCGATCATTTAATAGTAATCCATTTTGTAACCTTATAAGTGAGTGCTTGTTCTCTAGACGGTTGTAATCTTCTTGCAATAAGCAAACATCATTTCCAAATCAAATACAATTGCAATCAAGGCACTCAACTTTTGACATTTGATTCGACGAGAAAGCCTAAAATATTTTTGGGTATCAGGCTCATACCATTCATAATACCTATCTAGCTTCTGCCATATTATTAATGCTTAAACTATGACTATTTATTTAAAAAAAAAAAAGTAAAAATTAATCGACAGTTATCTCTTATTATATATGTGGCTCTGGATTACCAAATTAGTTCATTGGACAATATCTAGTTTCTCCTGAAACACATAAAAATGATAAAAGATCATTATCATTATATATTTAATGTATAAACTTCAAAATTTCGCTGCTCTTAATTGTTTTTAGCCAACAGCTTCAACATAAGTCATGATTCTGAAGGACTTTGGCCATGTGGATGCTGAAGATATCACTATTTTGTTTGACTGGCCAAGTTTTAATTAGATTTTTAATATGGGAACCATGAACCTTGGCAAGTTTTAACTTGTGAGGTCTGTTACCGATTTCCCAATAGGTTGCTTTGCTTCCTCTTATAACAATAGAATTTAAGGCTGCAATCAAAATCCATGTAAAGAGAAACCAAAGTATAATGTAGCCTAAGATATCCCTCCCTACACACAATGACACAGGAGTGTGGAGTGTCCCTTCTTTTAAATAAAATTGCCTAAAAAGCTTTAAGTCTTTGTGCAGAGTGACATCAAAATTTTTAATAATTTAACTTTTGCTGTCTTCCGAATTCTCTCCCATTGTTTCCTCTCTCAAAACATTTGATCTCTCTCCACCAATGGCTAACTCACGATGGTATTTACAAATCAAGACAAGCCATCTTTGATAATTCTCAAAGCCATTGTTTGGATAAAGTTTACTTACCAAAATCAGGGAATTACAAGAAACAATTTTTCCAGAAACATAAAACATTTCTATCATGAACATGATGGAATTGTTTCAATTAGCTTAGCCAGAAGCAAATGACCAAATGACAATTAGGAATAACCACCAAGATTCTCTTATTCCTCAACACCAAGTGGATGTTTAAAATGAACCAATGTAGAAGGACAAACCAATGAGTTTCCACCTATGTTCCCCTCTTGTTGACAGAGGTTTGGTTCAAACATCTCGGATGCCTCTAAACTCCATGTTATATAAACGACAAATTGTGATAGCTGTAGGATAGTTAATATAATAAAATCCCTCGCTGCGAAGATAATTCAAAATAGGCTCACAGATCGAGTTATATAAAAAAAGAGAAGGACAAATTGTTTAAATAAAATATCATAGATATTATTTTATTATCAAAATACAATAACTCAAATAAATAGAAAAATAGAAAAATCATCATCTATAAAATGTAAAGTATATAATTTTCATTTATAATCATATTTAATAAAAAAATAATATTAAACTTACAAATTTTATATACGCATTCTTATTCATGAATTATGAAGTGAATTATTAACTAATGCATGTTATAAAAAGATTGAGAGACTAAATATACAAAATCTATTTTGCAAATAAATTAATAATTGAACGTCAATTTGTGTAGTACAAGAGCTTATATAAAGTGTAATATTAATTTTAATAGAATCATAGCATAAGAATATGTAAAATTAAGTACAATATAATTTTTTTGTTAAGACGAACTACAAAATCATCTTGTTGACTTTTTACATAGTGCGTCATAGTCGTTCAGACTTCTTCTCAGGAGCTTATCAAAGTAAGTTAGTCTTGCTAAAGAAGGGCACACTGCACACAGCACACTCCTATGTGATTGTTTGAGAGAGAGAGGGAGATGGATATCTTAAGCTGCACTTTAATATTGTTTCTCTGCACATTGATTTTGATTGTAGCCGTACATTCTATTGTAATCAGAGGAAGCAGATCAGCAACTTCAAGAAAGCTTCCTCTGGGACCAGCCCGTTTTCCGGTCGTCGGAAACCTCTTAGACCTCGGTGAAAAACCTCACAAGTCCTTAGCCAAACTTGCTAAGTTTCATGGTTCCATATTGAGTTTAAAGCTTGGCCAGGTGACCACAATAGTGATATCTTCAGCATCCATGGCCAAAGAGGTCCTTCAAAATCATGACTTATCTTTTGCAAACAGGATGCCCCCTGACGCTGCTGCAGCCCATCAACACCATGAGCTCTCCGTGGCTTGGCTGCCGATCGGGACGGCCTGGAGAAATCTTCGGAAAATATGCAACACAAATATATTCAATAGTCAGAAACTTGATGCCAATGAATACCTGCGGCGCAGAAAAGTTGAAAAACTCCTTGCTTATGTCGAAGAAAGTTGCCGAGCTGGTAGGGCTGTAGAGATTGGGCAAGCAGCTTTCGATACTAGTCTTAACTTGTTGTCCAACACTATGTTCTCCGTTGATTTGGCTGATCAAAGTTCAGAGAATGCACGAGAGTTTAAAGAGCTTATTTGGGCTATAATGGTAGAGCTTGGAAAGCCTAACCTGGCAGATTTTTTTCCTGTACTCAAGAAGATCGACCCACAAGGTGTAAGGCGCCGCACGGTAGTTCATGCTGGAAAGATGTTGGATCTCTTTGATAGTTTGATTGATCAACGCTTGAGCCTAAGAGACAAGGATCCTGCCAAAAGCAAAGATATCTTAGATATTCTTCTCAACATTATTGAAGACAAGAATAGGGAGATTGACAGAGATATTATGAAACATTTGTTTCTGGTTAGTTAAACTCTTCTTTTTATCCTTTAAATAACAAGTTCTATTAGTTTCTTTAATCCATATCTCAAATGTTCAACAATTACATATTAATCAACATCACGTAACAGGATTTAATTACTGCCGGGACTGACACAACGTCAAGCACATTGGAGTGGGCAATGGCAGAACTACTCCGCTGCCCAGAAACTTTATCAAAAGCCCGATTAGAGCTGGAGCGAACTATTGGCAAAGGCAACCCGGTTGAGGAGTCAGACATCACTCGCTTACCTTACTTACAAGCAGTTGTCAAAGAAACCCTCAGATTGCACCCAGCAACTCCTCTGTTACTTCCCCGCGAAGCCTCGGCAGATGTAGAACTCAACGGTTTCACAGTTCCAAAGGGTGCACAGGTGTTGGTCAATGTGTGGGCTATTAGCAGAGATGCAAGTAAATGGGACAACCCTGATTGTTTTGTACCTGAAAGGTTCTTGGGATCAGATGTTGATGTGAAAGGCCATAATTTTGAGCTTATTCCGTTTGGTGCTGGGAGGCGAATATGTCCTGGTTTGCTATTAGCAATCAGAATGTTGCATCTGATGTTGGGTTCACTTCTTCACCGGTTTGATTGGAAACTGGAAGATGGGGTTGCACCAGAGAAGATGGACATGGATGATAAATTTGGCATCACTTTAAAGAAGGCTCAACCACTCCGTGCTGTCCCTATTGCCATTTAGTCTACAACTTGTTTTGCTAATATAAATAAAAGAAGCTAGGCTTTTGCTTTTGATTATCAGTTAACATTCAGGTACATATTTTGTACCTTTTTATAAGTGCTTGGCTTCTAGACCATGCTAATCTTCCTTGCAACAAGCATAGACACTTCCCAACCAAGAGAAATACTTAGTGACTACCATATCATTATATCGGTATGGTGTGCTTAACCATCCTTAGTTCGCCATGTGTAGTTAAAATTTCACATATTTTTTTGATGTGTTTTTTTGTTTTTTCAGTTTTCATTGCTAACTTATCCTTTTATCGGACGTTTTATTAACTACTTTCTCAACTGGAATTTCATTTTAATAGCTATCTAGACGCACCATATGTCTATATTTTGTTAAACAAGCTCACTGAATTTAGCAAATTGATCTTGATAGTCTACCTCGCTAAGTTTTTCCCAAAATTAAAGCACTCAACTTTTCACATTTTAACAAGAAATTCTAGAATACTATTGGGATACTAGGCTTACATCATTCCCTCCACTAGTAGAAAAAGGGCCTGTGGCAACATGCACTGCACATTATGAAAACCCTTCTACAACTGCAATGTGCTGGTGCGTGTTGCTGTTTTACATGTTGCGAAAAGTCCCTCACCTACGGCAACATGCAATGTGCGTTGCGAAAGGTTCTTTTACTTGTTGCAGTAAACGATTTTGCAACGTGCATAAAGGTCATGCATTTCTGAACTGCATATTGCCATATCCCAAATGGCAACCTTTTGACAACATGCAATGCACGTTGCCGTATGTATTATATATATTAATATATATTTTTTATAATGCTCTTTTTTGTGTAATTTGTAATGGTTATAATATTTATAATTATAACCATTACACTATAGTACACAATTAAATAAAATATCAAAGTGCATATTTAAATTAAAATAAATATCATTGCAATACTAAAAGATCAAGTATTTGTTTCTATAAAATAGTATCCTAAATGGCTTAGAATAAGGAAAAAACAAGTACTACATGATTACAATCTTGAAATGCCACAAATGAAACAACCATTAGAAATGAAAATATGTCTTCTGCAACTCTTTAATAGTTTCATCTTCTTGAAGTAATTTGATAAACAACAACAAATCCTATAGAAGAAACTATGAACAAGTTAGAAGAAAATTAGGGGAATGTAATGAATAAGTACTATAAATTTCATTTAAATTTTCATTTTAAATAGAACACAACTTATAAAAATTCCTTACTTGAAGGGTACATGCACGTCTTATTGTTTCTTTGCAAGTGAAGTTCTTTACAATTTTAGTCAACAAAGGCTACTTGTCTAAGTAATTGTAGTGGTTTAGTTTATTAAATTTTCGACCTTAAAATATATCTATGCTATGCAAAACAACGCTTTCTTTGCTGGTTGAAAATATATAATTTAATATCAGAACAACACTCCTCAATTGCTTAGGACAAGAAAGAAAAATATCATATCACAAAGTTCAACTCGTAAAAGAAGCCCTTAAACTAAGTCCAGATCACAAGGTCAAGGTAAAAAATTAATAATTTTCTCATCTTTTAAGGGAAGAGGATTATCCAAGTACATTGAATTGAAGAAATAGCTAGATTGTGGATAGAACTACATCAAGCTAAATGAAGTTTTAACAGAGGGTGCACTGTATATCTAAAGGCAACAATAAAAGCTCACCTCACAACTACATCAAAAGGTTTGCTCTACTTCACAACACTTCTTTACTGAAGTTCTAAACCACCAAGTGTATATTTGGTAGAAACTTGTAAGATGACATCTAATAACACAGCCTCATTTTACAAATCAAATTATTCAAGTAACACAAATTTGGTGACCAAAGCAGAAGATAAGATTTATTCTTACAAAACGACAGGGAGAAGAGCCGGTGGAGGTGCTGTGACAGACAAGAGTGGAGGCAGCTGCAAGCGCTAGAGATGGTGGAGTGGAGGTGAGCTGCAAGTGCAACATGGACGGTGAAGTGGAGGCGAGCCGCGAGCATGATAGAGACGGTGAGGTGGAGGCGAGTTGCAATTGCAACAAAGAAGAAAGGACATGACGAACGGTGATGCTACGACAACGGAGGAGGGGAGTCATCGAAAGGTGGAAAAGCGCTTGGAGGAGGAGACAGGAATAGGGTTAAATTGTGAGATTTTCATCAAATGACCCCCTCTCCCATCCATTGTCTACAAATGACCCCTTTTTTAAATTTAACTGTTATTAACCTGTTTTAGGAAAGGAAAGTACGAAAATGACCTTAGCAATTGAAAAAAAGACAATAGAAAAGAAAAACATACACCCATGTTCGTGCAAACAACACGACACACAGGCTCACCTCTATCGATCCACCGCTGTGCTCGCCTAACTCTGGCGCTGTGTTCTCGGTGCTCCGCTACTATGCTGGTGTTGGTCCACTGCTGTGATTGAGTCCTGCTCACCTCCATCGATCGCTGGGCTGGCCTCGCTTCGTCACTGTTCTCACCTCGCGTCGCCGCTTTGGTTGCTTGTTGGTCGCGTCCGTGGTCTCGCTCTGCCACTGTGGTCGTGTGGTGGTAGCATTCGTCGCATCTTTGCTCGTTGCGGTGCTATGCGCGCCATCATCGCTGGTCTTGTGTTGCTGGCTTTGGACCCTGTCATGAGCATTTTTAAAATTTTGAAACATTTGGCACATTCCTCTCTTACTTTGAGTTAGTTCTCTAACAGATTTATGGTTCCTTTTAAACTTAAAATGTTTTATGTTTCTTCTATTAACATATTGTTGAAAGATTTTGACGTGCATAATTGTTTCATAACCAAAATGCTCATCATTCAATTCTACAACAGCTTAATTTGCTCAGGTTAGGATTTCAACCTTGTCTATGTGCAAGATTTATATTTTTTAGATCAGAATCCTTATACCTCAGAAATTTAGCGAGACTGAAATGAATCCAAGAGAAGTTTTGTATTTGATACAGTCTATCTACTTAGATATCTGTTACACAACCTTGGGTTAGTGCATTGTAATTACTTGAGATGCTTTGATTGCTGAGAATTGAACTTAATTAACCCTATAAAAGAGCCAGAGGAATTGTTGTCTCTGGAACAAGATACTGCAGGAAGCATGTTGATTTGTAAACTGACAAATTACAAGCTTCTGTTTCAGCATAGCTACTGCTCTAGAATTACAAGCTTGGACAAAGAGAGCTAAGACTTTTGATAATCTCACCAATTCTGTTAGTAATCCTTTTTATATTACATCATTCTTTTTTTGAACAAAAGCTCACCAATTTTGTACTATATTTATGATTAGCTTGTAATTCACTTGTCAAACATTCTTCTCTTGTTTGTGAGGCTAAGCACATGCTGATGTGGCAGGTGACGATTGTTATGGTGGGAAGTATGTTGGCCTAACAGACTCATATCTGTCTGTTGTGAAGGTGTGATTCCTGCCTTTACTTTTATCTTTACTGGAGCTAGAAGATGGAATATAATGTATGGTGCCTCTAGTATTGCTAACAAACTATTGGTAGTGATCTTATTTACTGATCAAAACGGCTTCTGAAATGATTACTGAGAGACTCGAGAGGCTGATGTGTTGTATACTTTCCATCCAGTCTAATTATTAATTAACTAAACTTTGTTGGATGCAATACTTTGAAGTTTCAGAAAAATCCAAACATTTCTTGTTTTGACTGGAAGTATTAGATTTGACCAGAGCATTTGTATCATGTGTTCTCAACCTAACAACTTAAGCTTTTGGGTTCGCTAATAATTGTTATTTGCTGATTATCTAGGAAGCAATAAATGGCTCTTTATTCCATGGTAATTGCTAAATAATAATAGTCGAATTAATTATTAAATGAGCATTTAAAAAAAAAAAAAGAGATATGCTTATGCATTGGAGAGATTATTGATATACATTGTTGCATGTAAAGGGTTTTTTCAGAGATGGTTAAAACAAGAAAAAACAAGGTATCCACTGCAAGGGGAACAAAGAAAGGGAAATAAAGCAAGGTATCAAGGGAGAAACGAAAGACACAAAAAGAAAGGATACCGATAGACGAAGGAAGGCCACACGAAGAAATAATTGTTGATGAGGTAGGTTGGAACACCCTCTATTTTCAAAATACTTATACATAGTTATCCTTTGATCTTATTATAGTACTCAATATTAACGAAATGGTATCATCCTTGCAGCCCAAAATGAAGGACATAGAGTTTTTTCCTACAAAGATAACATGTAGGTCAAAGGTCAATGAGGTTTTAGACAACATTTGGCGAACTCTTTCGAGGACTCAAATGAAATTGTTTAAGGATTCATGCTTCGGGCATTTTCTGGACATGCAAAAAATATAATTTTCATCATGCATTTGCCACAACATGCTTTTGAGGGAAATGGACAGTGACGATGATGGTATGACCTTTCTTGTTAATGGAAATAAGGTAAAATTTTCATAGAGAAAGTTTGCATCGGTTACGGGATTACGGTTTGGTAATTTCCCAAGTTATGATCTGCGGAAGATAGTCCCTAAAGAGCAAAGCTTGTGTCATGGTCTACTTGGTGGAAGAGTTAGGTTTGACCATGGGGAATTAGAAACGACATTCCTACAAAGCCGTGATAATGATGACATGCTATGAGTGAAATTAGCAATGTTGTATTTCTTGGAGTGTGCATAGTTGGGTAAAGAACCAACAACTAAAATTAGGATATATCATATTCATTTGCTTGATGATATCAATGCGTTCAATGCATATCCTTCGGGCCAAAAATGCTTTGATGTGACATTAAATAGCATAAGAAAGAACATTCCAATCGACTTAGCAAGTGGAATGCGAAGAAATTGAAAAAAAGCACACACAAAGAGCATTATAACTTACATGGTTTTCCATATGCATGTCAGGTAAATGTGTTGTATCGTTTTCCCTTTTGTTGTCCTTTGATTAATATCTTATAGCCTAATGACATCTTCTTTCTGGGTACTAGGTGTGGTTTATGAGACATTTGATCAATGTAATCTTAGATTGGCAATTAAGTTGAAAAAAGAGTGTGCATTCATTCTTAGGTGGATTACGAGAAGTTACCACACCAACAAGGAAGTGCAGGAGATCATTTTCTATCAAAGTTAGGTATGGACCTATAAAATAAATATTTTTGTATTTCAAGTAAGATGTATAATACATTTGATAACCTTTCGATTTATGTACATTTCATAGGTTGAATATGAAACTCATTCCCACACACAACCAGGTGAGTCCCCCACCCCATACACTTGCACATTTTGTGATTCCAGAAAACTAAAGATTACAAAAACAAGGTTTACACTTAAACATGATTCAGATGAGGGGGCAAAAGATCAGCATACGGCAGAAGATGGAGCCACGTCACCTCATAAAGAAAATGACAATACACCTAGCTCTTCACTTCTTGAAGGGGATACCGTTCATCATGGACAGGATATGCACTCAAGTATTGAGGAACAATTAGATCGCATGGTAGTATTTAGCATTCCTTAATTTGCTTTTAAACGTTATTGTTTTACTATTACGATCCAATATTTATACTTCACTATTGTCATTATTATTTTATAGAATGAGAAGATTGTCCACATAGAGGGTGAAATAGGCTATATTTGGACCGCAGTACAGAATAGGGAGGATAACATCACCAAATGACTTGATCGGATAGAGAACTCGATTAATCAAATCTTTTCGTTTCTACAAGTTGGATACAGAGATTCAAGACAGCAATATAGTTCTCCTTTTTCGGTCAGTAATACTTTTACTTTTTATTTCGTGTGTTATCTACAAAAAAAATTCACCCTCTCATGTTATGTTATTGATCACAAGTTTTTGAATGACTCCTTGACTACTCTGTTGAGAGAGTGCCATAATGAAAATACATTAGAGGAGCCAGCCACCGAATACACTGCCACTCATGATGTTGATGCTGTCAATATAGTTTCAGAACCCAAACGTGAGAAGAATAGCCACACATCGACATTTCTTCAACAAGCAGGAGTTATTTGTGAGGATTCATACAACCCATGTGAGATGCCCCCACAGACATGCATGTCCCCCCCAGATGTCACTATTATAAGTGATAGACAGAAGGTTTACTTGCGTAAGCGGCCAATGACACGTGCAAAAGCTTGTAGGCCTCCTTACACAAATCCATTGAAAAAACACAAACCGAGAGATAAGGAGACATTGAAAGAATTGAATACTTGGCTGCAGCTCAAAGAAGATGATGGAAAATTGTAAGTGTGGATCATCCTTGCATTACTTATGTGTCAAAAGCACATTAATGTTCTCATAAATTGCTTTTCTTTTAGTGTTGAACTAGGTCTAGTTCTTGGCGATAAGAAGTTCTTTAAAACTATCGTCAAACCTAGATATTGGTTGTCTGATTCGGTATGTATGGAAGTTCACATATTAATGCATGTCATTTATAATCTAGTTTTAACTAAAATGTATTCATGATTACAGCACATAGATGTCGCATTTTGGTTCATCAGGCACAGATATGCAAATCAAAGTGGTCAATATGCAATAATGAATTTTTTTTCAGGTATGTATGTAATCATAATGAAGTGATTAGGAAGAAATCATGATTTCTCGTGTGTATCGATTCAATGAACTACCCTGTGCGATGTGCAGCAAATCTTGTTTGTAAAATTCTCATTATTTGAAAAACTATAACTACTTTGGTCTGAGCATGATGACAGATGCATCCAATATGCTAAAGGTGAAAGCAAATTTGAAGGCATCTCATGGCTTTCTGCGGAGAGGGTGAGTAAAAAAAATATAATACCACTTCATATCTATAAATATGTTTGTTTTGCGATTATGTCTCACATGCCAATGCTTTTATATGTTTGGTCGCTTCTTAGGTTTTCATTCCAATAAATGTTGGGCGAATTCATTAGGTGTTGGGAGTAGTTAACGTGAAAGAAAGCAAAATCGATGTATATGACTCGGACCACAATCTATACACGAATGATGAATTTCAAAGTCAAATGGCACCATAGGCACATATGATTCCTTTATTGATACAGGCCATTGATGTGAACAACGGTGGTGGTGCAGATCCATGGTCGGCCATTCGAGTTCAAGGTGTTCCCCAGCAACAGATAAGGTGTCATTCTAATTTATCATTAAACTTGTTTCTTTTATCATAATATCCTTTCTTGAACAAGCAACTAACCATTATGTTTTTTTCTCGTGCAGTTTAGATTGTGGAGTTTTTGTAATATTGTATCTTTATTGTCTGATTACTAGTGAGTCCATGGAAGATATACGTCATCCAGACCATGCTCGAAACTATAGGAAAGAGTTAGCAGCAAATATGTTTGGTATGAGATCATGGAAATGAGTTGTTAAACCATGTTTACATATCTCATTTTACAAACCATGACAAAGTGGACCTTTTTTTTAGTTTGATCACACTCTATCGAAAAGTAACCGGCATCGTGTTCTTGCAACTCCTCTCAATCTTTGTAATACTCTTTTGAATATATGTCTTTGATTCAAAGGAATGAGTAATTGCAGATTCATATAACGTTTGCTTATTTTATCATCTTTGTATCGATGTATAAGTTATTGAATAGTTGCATCATTTTAGTAATTATACATTAGTTTTTTTAAATATCTTGGCTTCTGCTTACTTATGCAAAGACTGTAATAGCTAATAGTTGGTAGGCACTAATAAATTACTTTATAAGAGATGAAAATGTAGATCAGAAATCTCGAATGAGAGAACATTTATCATTTGATTCATATCTACTATGACGCTCTACATGCTCCCAATAAAAGTGGTTGAACGGTGTATATATAGCAATTTTAAATACATCATCACTTCCTATAATATTTTAGAGATTTTGGTCCTATTTGCAGTTGGCAGTAATTCAGTTCCTTTTTACAAAACATTTAGAAGGAAACTGCTTTAAATGCGAAAAATTTTCGTGTTATATGGGGAGGGATGAGTCATCGTCTTTTAAATCTTTCTCTATTTTAAGTAAGGTTTACACGAAAAAAACACGACGACACCGTGGTTAAAATAGTGATATCTATAAAAAAAATTTTGCATGACCATTTGAAATCTGCAATTTTGCATGACCAACTCGTGCAACATGCACGCACTACAAGAAAAACAGTTTTTTGCGACGAAATAAAATTCGTCGCACAAAGAGGTCTTTTGCGACAAAATTATTATTTCGTCGCAAAAGCTAGCATTTCAAAAAAAGATATTTTGTGAGGAATTTTTCGTCGCAAAATAAAACCTTTAACGATGAATATTTATTTCTCGCTAAAAACTTGATGACTAATTAGGAAGTATTTTTTGCGACGAGATAAAACCTATTGCAACAAACATTTCGTCGCAAAACGTATTACACAAAGATGGGATTTTGTGACAAAAATTTTGTAGCAACATGAATATTTTTTGCGATGAAATTATATTTCTCACGAAAAAAGACTTTTTGCGACAAAAAATTCCTCGCTAAAAGTCATTCTAATATACCATGCATATGTGGCAATACTGGACATTTTGCGACAAAAAAATGATTCTTCGCAAAATGTCACCTTTTGCGAGGAAAATTTTTTCACAAAAAAGAGACCTTTTGCGACAAAAAATTCCTCGCGAAAAGCCATTTTAATTTACCATGCACACGTGCCAATACTGGACATTTTGCAACAAAAACGTGATTCCTCGCAAAATGTGACCTTTTGTGAGGAAAATTTTCTTGCAAAAAATAGACCTTTTGTGACAAAAAATTCCTCATGAAAAGCCATTCTAATTTACCATGCATACGTGATAATACTGGATATTTTACGACGAAAATTTCATTCGTTGCAAAATGTAACCTTTTGTGACAATAAATTCGTCCAAAATTTGTGACAATAAATTTCTCGTGAAAAGCCCTTCTAACTTATTATGAACACATGACAATGCTGGATATTTTGCAACGAAAATGTATATTCCTCGTAAAATATGACCTTTTGCGAGAAAAAATTTCTCAAAAAAAGTTATTTTTTTAAAATTAAAACTTAATAACTTTTCTCTTTTCTTTTCTTCTTTTTGTTTGTGGTCCATCTAATATATAAGTCTTTGTTTAAAAAATGACAAAAAAAAAGAATAAAGAAAGTATTAAAAATCTAATTTGATTTTAAATAAATTTGACAATTTCTAAATATAATAGGGTGATTTGGATATGCATATAAATTTTTATAAAAAAAAAGACCCTTTGTGATTCCATTCATGCTTTTAAATGTGAAAAACTATTAAGATATTCTAAATTTAGTGTTTGTAAAAGAGATAAATAATTAAAATAAACTCTATATATATGTGTGTGTGTGTGTGTGTGTGTGTGTGTAAGATATGAATCGTTAATAATCCAATAATCAAGCATAAAATTTATTGCTGATTATTTATATATAATCTAATTTATGTGTTATTTATATATGTCTAACTACTAAATTACAATTATGATAAACTTATTACTATGACTAATTTTTAATTGATGAAAATGAGATTGGAAAAAAAATCCAACTTCTAAAAATCTAATCTATTTTTCAATGTTTAATTATATGTCAAATAAACATAAATAAATAATTAATTAATAATCATGTAATGTTGCCTATAATTATGTTTTTTATTTTTTTGTTATAAAATATATTAATTTAGACAATATATTTTTCTTAGACTTTTAATTTTTATCGTATAGCTTTGAGTAAATTGTTGAGATATTTTAAACAATTGTTAGAGTTTATTTTAGGGGAGATAAATAATTAAAATGAACTCTATAACAAAAAATAAATACATTCGTTACATATTGATTACTATATGAATAATTAATTATTTACTGGTAAATGGCAAAAACTAATTTTCAATTCCCAATACATATGATACTTGTAACATATGTATATGTATATATATCTAATAATTAAATTACTTCTATGAAAAAAATATTTTTTATAATTGTAAAAAATATTTTTAATAATTATTATTTTTATAAAAAATGGATAATTAATTTAAAGGCATTCTATACTTGAAAATAAATGCAATTTTGTTACATTTTTATATGATTATAATATGAATAATTAATCATTTACTGATCAAATTAGAAAAGCTTATTTTCAATTTCTTATAATAACAACTATGACATATATAGATATCTAATTATTAAATTACAACTATTACAAACTTATAGTTTGCATTTGTCAAGATATTTTAAATATTAATTGTTAGCATTTGTAAAAGGAATAAATAATAAAAAAATATTCACTAAAAGTAAATGCATTTGTTACATAATAATTATAGTATGAATATTTGATCATTTATTTATTAAATTATTAAAAACTTATTTTCAATAACTCGCACATGGCAATGATGCCATATGTATAGATGTCTAAGTATTATGTATTTGTTAATGATAATTAACTTGTGTGTATTTTGTTAACACTTTAATACATATGACAATTATGACATACGTTTATATGTTAATAATTAAATTATCTCCATCACAAATTAATTTTTTAAATTTGTAAAACATATTTTTAGTGTTTTTAAAAGAAATAGATAATTAAAAAAAATTATAGCTAAAATGAATAGAATCTTTTTGTTACATATATGATTATAATATCAATAATTAATTATTTATTGATCACTAAAGAAATTTTTTTTTTGTAATTCCTCATATAACAACTATGACATATGTATAAATGTCTAACTATTGTTTACATTTGTTAAATAATTCTTGAGTTGTTGTACCTATTTTATTAACAATTTAATACTCAATAAAAAATAATTAAATACCATATAATGTTTTATATTTCTATTGTATATGGTTGTTATATTATTTATTAATTTATCATCAAATTATTTAATACCAATCCAATATTATATAAATTTAATTGTGGATAAAAATTTAATTAATAAATAAACTTATAATTATCCAAGTCTAAGTATGGTTCATTTAAATATTTTTTATTTTAGATTTAGATTTTAATTTTAATATTTTTTTAAAGACTTATAGTGACAAAAATTTTGTCGCAAAAGATTAGCATTTTGTCGCTAAAGATTGGCATTTTAGACTTTTAGCAACCACTTTAAAATTCCTCACAAAATAGGGTCTTTCGCGAGGAAAATTTAAATCCAAATTCGTCGCAAAAACTAAATTTTAGGCGGACTTTTTCCTATTAAATTTCAAAATTTTTACACCTTTAGCGACAAAACTTTGTCGCTAAAGACCAAAATTTTGTCGCAAAAAGAAAATTTTAGGCGGACTTTTACCCGCTCCTATTTATTTCATATTTTTTAAATTCTTTTACGACAAATTTTTCGTCGCGAAATGTCTAAATTTCATCGCAAAAAATTAATGCCTTTATTATATATACACCACCTAATTCTTTGGTTTACTTCATTTGCTTCCATCTATTCTAATTTCCTCTTCATATTCATTTTTATCTACTTCTCTTCTTTCCCTAACACTATTATCAAGGTAAATATTTTTACTCATTTTTTCTTTTATGTTTTAATATATTTACTTACAAGATTCATATATTTTTTATTTTTTAATTGTCAATTAATATTACACTTTTTTGTTTAATAGGTATTTTGGAAGAGGGAATGCAATTAAAAATCTTAAGTTCTTTATTTCTTTAACATTTTTTTTTATACACTTATCTCTCATATCCTTAATTATTACTAATTAATATTTTACTTCTTTTTTGTTTTTAATAGGTATAATTGAAGACGGGATACATTTGAAGACTTGAAGATTGATATAAAATCAAGCAACAAAAAATTTAGTGAAGGATGAAGTTTTGTTTTTGTTGTGTTATCTTGTATTTTTATTTTTTTTATTTTTCCATGTACAACCAAAGTTCCAATGTTGTATTAAATTTTTGTAATTTGTTATTATTTAATAAAATTATTCTTAAGAAGAATTATGTTGCATAATGACATAATTTTGCTGTTTTATTTTCAAATTTATAACAAATTAAAATAAATTTTATGAATTATTAAAAAATCAATTATGTTAAAAAAATTAGGTCTTTCGCGACGAATTTTTTGTCGCTAAAGATCGGATTTAGTGACAAAAAAATACGGATTTAGCGACAAAAAAATAGTTGCCAAAGATATTTACAATGAAAATAATTTGTTTTAAATACGATTTTGGTACAAAATGTTTTGCGACAAAATTCAAATTTGTGGCAAAATATGCTCTTTTGCGACGAATTTTATATTGTCGCAAAAAGTTAACACGACGTAATCCTATTTGCGACAAAATATTGGTCGCAAAATACCACTTTTTGAGACAAAAATTCCCTCGCAAAAAGTCTTTTTGCGAGAAATTCAAGATTCGTCGCAGAAAAACCTATTGCAACTCACATTTTGCGACTGGAATGCAACGAATTTATTTTCGTCGCAAAAACCTATTGCGACGAAATTTTGACTTTTTGCGACGAAATATTTCCTTGCAAAAAGTCATTTTTCCTATAGTGACGACTGGGTCGTGCAAAATTTTCGATTTCACATTTTTACGTGACTAGGTCGTGCAACACAAGGTGGTTTTGCAGTTGATTGATAACTGCACCACCCAGTCGTGCAACAGAGACGATTTCATTTTGTAGCACGACCTAGGTCGTAACAAATTTTCAGTTGTAATTTGTGCACGACCTAGTCGTATAACTTGCCCGACTGGGTCGTGCAACACATAGTGGTTTTGCTTGTAAATTTTGATTTACTGCACGACTGGGTCATGCTGAGTCGTGCAGAAGAGCCGATTTCAATTTTTTGCATGACCCAGTCATGCTAATTGCACGACTTGGTTGTGCAAAATTTTCGATTTCATTTTTTCACGACCCAATCATGCAACATAGGGTGGTTTTTGCTTATAAGTTTCATTCACTGCA
>SNVD02000008.1:0-13058 GCA_013180625.2 Boswellia sacra | reverse complement strand
GACATAGTTGGATTAGAAGCTGTCTAATTATCTTTGTAGTTATTCTCTTTCACATGGGATGGAGGGGGAGAATTGCTGAGCTCATGCATGAGACATGCAACTTCTAAAATCCATCCCATGTCAAAGTTAGGCACCTCCCATGGGAGGAAGGTGCATGGTAGGCGAGTTAGGTGACCAACCTCACCTAACTTTGTTGAATTGTAATGCAGAACTCCTCCTATAAATTGAGGACGTTCTGCAGAGTTCAGACATCCCAGAGAGGAACTAAACTAGAGAGTTTGGGAGTGTCAGAGAGCCAGGAGAGCTCCAAGAAATTGTTTAGGGGAGTTTTTGTATAAATGTTGTATTATAATTCTCTCTGTGAATACAAGTTATTTTTCTTTCAAAATCTGTTTTGAGTGTTCATCGCATCCCAACATGTTATTCTCATTCTCAATCTGTTTTGTTTTCATTTTCCAATTTGTTTTTATTTCTTCGATTTGTTTGGAGAAGTAATGAAAACGTTAGACTATGTTGTGTTTTTAGTAATTATCTTTAAATATTTGTCTTCGCTTTTATATTGGTTGCGTTTCTTTTGCATTTTTTTTCATCTTGCTTGATTCCTCTTGTATTGGTTGCGTTTCTGCATATTGCGTTGAATTTCTTTTGTGGGCTTTTTCTTCATTTACAACATATTTGTAGAAATACCCGAGAGATGAGTCAGAGGGTTTCATATATAGTTTTTTTTTTTTTTAAGTTTTTTTAGATAAACGCATTATTATTCTATTCTGTCTATGATATAAGTTCCACAATGTAAAATGTTTCTAAGTGTCCAATTTAGTGGTTTAGGTTTTACACTATGAAGACTCGTATTTAGTTTTAGATTTCGTGGTTTATGCATTTCCAGAACCACATTCACTGCACGTGTCTTCTCTGCCTCCTTTTACTCTCGCAGACCTGAAGCAAGACTTACAGAGAGAGATAGCTGAGACAAAGCGAGAATCTTCTTAGAGTTTGATTATCGGATGCTTTCCCATTTGATATCTCAAGAGTGACTGAGAGCTCAGGTTTTCTTTTAATCACGTCGGTAATTTTATACATCTTTTGGAGCAAAGCTACGATCTTTAATTTCATGGGATAAAAATATTATAACCCAATCATGCGTTGATTGTAGTGTTTGTATTTTATTGGTTTTAAGTAGAGCCCCGCTCCAGTGAAATTCATTACTTAGTACCTAGAAAATGTATAGGCTTCAGTGAGAGAGTCTAAATTATTGAATTGTTGCCGTTATTATATAAAATTTTCAACATTTTTTTTCTCTCAAAACAAAAATTCTTTCACTTGATATAATAAGCTTTAGTTCTCATCCTTTTGTAGGATATGCACACTGAATTCTAGTCTACAATTATGGCGAAACTGAGATAAAAAAAAATAACAAAGAACTAGCTCCAAGTCCTTTTATTCAACAGTTTGATATAAAATCAATGGATTGATATAATTTTTCCTTTTTATTAAATCTTCTATGGGAGCAGAAAACTAATTCTGATTTTGTTCAGAACTCTGTTTATGATATAGTATGTGTACATGTAAAAGATTAGCTAACTTAATGGATGTTGCAAGATTCATGTCGCTCTGTTTATATATATGTGTGGGCCTCTGTTTTCATCACTGATATGCAACCTATAATGACAGGTCAGAAGTATAGACCTTACCAAAACAAAGAGATGACAGAGCATAACCACATCCCCACAACACGCTTGCAGATGGTTGCAAAAGCTATGTCAGCAAGTGCTTGAAAACTTCTCCAAATCTTTTATTTTGTTATGACAATTGGTACCCGTTCACTTTTCTTCTATCTTCATCAAGTCAAATAAATGCTTTTGTTAAAGTTCTTAGTGGTTTTGGTGGTTGTACCCACTTTCGACGGCTTTTTGGATTGAAGTGAAAGGAACTGCAACTCACTAACGTTTTGTTGCTCGGTGCATGTGGCTGGATTCTCGGGTTCACAAGCACTTGTTAGTTTTGTACTGGTGAGAGAACTTCATTTTGAACCCTTCTTATTGGTAGCAGAGGAGGTAAAAATCTGTGAACTTTTGTAAATTTTCTGCTCTGAGTTGTTGATTTTAATTTAGTTTATAATTTTTGTTAAATCTCCCCAGGATTCAACAGACCTTTCTAAGGATGAGGCGGAGATACACTTGAGCGCATTATAAAACTTTTGAATGAAACTATAGCTAGTCATTTAATGTCCCTCCTTTATCAACGGAGGATGTGCTTAGGGCCGTTGAGATAAATAAAGAAGGTGGTCCTCATTGTGAACACTGGGGTTTTTATCCTATAGACGGCACTAAAGGGGTAAGCCTCGTGATTTTTGAATGATTTTTTATGCTTTGGTTATGCGGGCTTGTGATATGATTAGTAGTTGCCTTCGATGTTGATGAGAGCACTGGCTCTGTTTATTATTATATTTTATTTTGTAGGTCGAAGTTGCTTTTTGGTTTTAAAATTAGTGTATATCTAATTTGCTGAATTTATTTATGCAGGATTTGTTGGTGTTTGCTTGAGAAAATATCTATCAAATTGCTTCAAGCACATAAGAGTAGAAGATGAAAGTATTTGAGGATTGTGGAAGAGTTGTTTCAACCATATTAACTCCAAAATATGTGATGCTTCAGTACTTAATTAAATAATGCTTGTTATTTATTTATTTTTAAGTCATTTAGAATTGTTAAACAAGTATTTGTATTTTGAAAATTTTGTAATAATATTTTTGTTAATATAAATGTGTATTTTGATGTTATATTTGTTATTGAATTTATTTATATAGTAATGTGTAAAATTACAAATGCTATAGGTCCTGCAAATTAAAAAAATATAGATATAAATATTTCTAGAAAAAGAATAATATATGGGTTAAGATTATTGGCAACTAGCAAAACTTCCTTCTCCGAATGTATATTGCACGTTGCGAAAACCTTTTAGCACGTTGGAAAACCTCTTTAGAAATGTACATTGCATATTGTAGAGTTTTTTTTTTTTTTTTTTTTATCCTCTTAAACATGCGTTTGCACGTTGCGAAAACCCTTTAGCAATATGAATTGCACCAACGTGTACTGCACATGGTCGCAAAGTGTGTTTTTCAATTCACCTGCTTCTTCTTCTTTTTGACTAAATCCTTAATTTAGTCTTACGTTTAAACATCCTATGTCTGCCATAGTCAATTTCATATTAAAAGAACATGAAATTTTATCTATTTAATTTTTACAAGCTACCCCAGATAAGTATTATAACTTAAAAATAGCATAAATAAAGAATATATACAAATATTACTCTGCACAATTCTTCTCTTTCTCTTCTCTCCTAACTTCATTACTCAATGTAAAAATCCCTTCTTGGACTCTGTCTAATATTATTTTGTATCGTCTTCTCCCCAGTTCTCTTGCACCAATTTCCATTTAATTTTTTAAGACCTCCAAGTTCCTTCGCCAAGTTCATTCCGATTTTTTCAGGTTCTATCATTTTATATTTTATGTTTTAATTAACTTTAGATAGTTATCCATATTATTAATTTATTCATATTTGTAAATAATTATTATTAATTGTTATTTATTTGTACTTATTTTGTATTTATTTGTTTTTCCTTAATTTTAGATGGTTATTCATATTTATTTTTAATTTTTTTGTTTTAATTAATTTTAGATTTATTATATATTTAATTCATTCATATTTGTTTATAATTATCGGGAAGTAGAACATAGAAACTAGTATTTTTGTATTCATAACAGGAAGAGTAGTACAAGGTGTGGGCCTCTCGCGTTTGAGCACTCAATTTGTTAATTTTTTTTTTATTTGTTTGTGCATGTAGTACAAGGTGTGGGTCCCTGTTATTTGAGCACCCAAATTGTTAATCTTTTATTTGTTTGTGCTTATTTTATATTTGTTTATTTTAACTAATAATTACTCTACTAGAAAATATGAATTTGCATTTGAAAGCTTAAGGAAAAAAGAAAATTAAAATAATTTGTTGAATAACATAAGAGGAGTTCTTGAAAATTTTATTAAAATCAATAAAAGAAAAAGTTGGTGAAAATTTAGTAAATAAACAAGAGCAACAAATATAATTAGAATCTATGAAAGAAAAAGATAATATTTAAAACAATGATAATCAAGTGTGTAATGAAACAAATAAAGAAAATAAAAAAACTGAGGAAAATGAAAAAAATAAAGAATTCAAATCTTGATGAAAAACTTGAATATAAAGAATTAATTAGCACTGTTGCATCTTAAAAGATAAAGAAAAAATTAAATAAAATAATATTTAAAATTTATAACATTTTAATCGAACATACAAGGCCTCATTTCTAATTTTTGCCTAGGCCCCATGAATACTTGAGCCGGCACTGTTTGTCACATAGGGATGGCAATGGAAGAGGGCAGCGTGGGGGTGTGAAGGCCCTCCCCATTCCCCACCCTGTTGTTAAATTTAGTCCACATTCTTCATCCTGCATGTATTTTAGAGTAGGACAAGGATGAGGAATCTCCATTTGAAAAATGCTTTTCTCAATCCCACCCCATTCCTCATACCAACATCTTTTATATAATTAAATTTAGGATTTAAACAAAATAACATAATATTTTATTTTTAGAAAATATAATTTTATGTTTTTTTCAATAATCAATATATCAAATATCAAATAAAAATAGCATCTATAACCTTGTAAATTTTTTATATGTAATAGTTTATTAAAAGAAAATAAAATTAACAATAAATTTTATATCTTTATATACAATGATAGGGTGCAAGGCGGATATGAAGTGAAGAGTAGTAAACTCATCCCCACCTTATCATAATACGAGGATTAAAATTTTATCCTATCTCCGTTGGATCCCTATAAAAACTATCTCCATTTTCATCTCAATAGCGGTGGATCTCTACCCTCATGATAGATTTTGCTATCTCTATTATCACAAGAAATGAATAAGAGTTTATTAGATTATTTACCTTTGTCCTTGCTGCTTGTATTGTGCCGTAGATGGGTTAATTCAATTATTACAATTAAAGTTTCGTTCTTTCAAAGCCAGATTCAAGAAAGCAAATGAGATATCATTAATTACCATAGCAGTGGTGCTAATACTATAATTGAATAATTTACTTGAAAATTCTGATGTTCATGAATTTTAAGTTAATTGCTACTTCCATTTCTTTGAAGTTTCTTTCCCGTTATGGATAAATGTACCACTATGGACAACTTTACTGACTTAGATATATAATGGAGGGCTATGTCTCTCGCTTTATTTCCGTTTATATTTCTTTTGATATGGTCGTATAATTTGGGTTTAAACTTATAATTTCCCTTGTTTCTATGCATTGCAGCTTTGTTCCCTTTTTCCTGGAAGTTGTCACAGGATTTTCCTTTTCTTTACGACTTTATGGCAAAATTCTGAGAAACACAGTGAGTCATTAATTGTTAATTATATATTCTTTCTCAGTTGAGATTAATTTATTAAAATTACTTCAAACAAATAATGACTTTTGGTATACAGCATGTGCTCCTTCTGGTTGCAACTGTAGAAATTGGAAACGCATTTTTTGTGTTACGTAAAAGAATTTAAAATTTTCTGTTGTTTTGAGATAACCGCTCTTCAAATAAAATATTAATTTTAAGAAATTCTTCAATTTTATCTTTTATTAGATTTGTGATTGGAAATTTGAATTTGTAACTATTAAATTATTATAGCTTTAATATCATATTAAGTTTATCATTTTTTTTAAAACCTTAAAGTTGTAAATACAGACTTAACATTAATACTTTAAATATCTATAAAATTAAATACAAACCAAAAAATAAAGATAAATACAAATAAAATAAAAAAATCAACTTATCTTAATAACTTATTTAAATAACTAATTATCCTAAAAAAACTCCTAATATAATTCTCAAAAATCCTTATAAAATCTCACTCACAGTCATGGTCATCCATAATCTTTAGTGTTTGTAACATTTTCCAAGAAATTTAATTAAAGAAATAGAAATTAAATGCTGAGACGGTTTATTATAAGTCTCCTACCATTTGCTGCCCACTAGTTTTGTTCACTTTAAACACACAAATCAGCCACTTCCCATCAAACACAAAACCCATCTCTTTCTTTCTTTCAAGCAACCACTCAATTGCAATTCACTCAAAACGGACTCGTCGACCAATGTCTTCAAACCACGCTTGCAACTATAAGTTTCTTTGCATATATGCTCGGATTACATACATGGAACTATATTTTTGTTTTGTTTATAGTTTATTTCTTATATGATTTGGCAGGGGTGGCACGAGGGTTCATGAGTCCTAAGCAAAAATTAGAAATAGGGTCTTGTATGTTTAATTAAAAAATTTTTAAATTTAAATTTTTAAATAGTATTTTATTTAAAATCAATTTTTCTTTATGTTTTGAGGTGCAAACTGCTAATTGATTCTTTACATTCAAGTTTGTCATCAAGATTTTAAATTTCTTCATTTGCTTCATTTTCCTCGTTCTTTATTTGTTTTCTTCATTTGTTTTATTACATATTTCATTATCATTAATTTAAATATTATCTTTTTCTTTAATATGTTCTAATTGTATTTTTTGCCCTTGTTTCTATACGAAATTTTTGCCAACTTTTTTTTTTTTAACAAATTTTTGAAGAACTCATTTTCTGGGATTCGACTCATTTTCATATCCAAATTTATATTTTCTAGTAGCCACTTCTAAGACTAATTATTAATTAAAACAAACAAATACAAAATAAATACAAACAAATAAAAATTAGTAGTTTGGGTACTCAAACACTAGAGACCCGCACTTGTACTATTCTTTCTAGTATCAATACAAAATACTAGCTTCTATATTCTAGTTTTCTAACAATTATAAACAAATATGAATAAATTAAATATATAATAAATCTAAAATTAATTAAAATTTGTTAGTTTTTATAGCGTATGGATAGTTATGAACAATATAACCGAAAACAGTAAAGTTAATCAGCATAGGAAGCTTTATGTGGTTCAGTTATAAACAAACCATATCCACGGGCAACAAGAGCTACAATTCACTATGTTGTTTATGTTTACAAAACTCAAGACCCTTTACAGTGGTAGACTTGCTCAACGTCAATCATAATACTTGTCCTTTGCACACTCTTTTAATGTTGCTCTTTTTCGATCAAACTCTCTTAACTACACATAATTAAGAATGGCATAACATTTGATACTAGTATTACAAACTCATGTGATTACTCAACTCCTTTAAGCTCACACGACCTATAACCTACAAACTCATGCAAGCACTTATACCTTTATGTCTTACACGATCTATGACACTCTTGAAGAAGCTTAATCTATCATAAACAAATAATGAAAGGAACGCACTTGAACTAGCTCTCTTTTTGCTCTCCAATCACCTTGACTACGGTGTATCACAGAAGCTATGAAGATATATTTAAAGTGATCCCACTCAACTATAATTCCTTTCCTGATCCTACAAGATAACTCAGGAAAATATTCTTAGATAAGGATCAATTAATAATAGGAAGTAATCACATGATCTCGTAAATGATCTAGGATACTATGGTTAATATCCTAAGTAGATTCCTATTTAACTTAGGATTCTAATTTGCTTCTCCTATCCTAGTCTGGATTCTCCTAATGTGAAACATTTATGAATCAGACATTATCATGAACAAGAATTATACTACATTGGGAATTCAATTAAACCAAAGTTTTCTTCACTTGATCACAAACCAATTTGTCACATGCTATGCATGTGCAAAGTAAAAACCAACAAAAACAAATATTAATAAATTAATAACATGAATAAGTAAAGCAAATAAATTCAAAATAAGTACAAATAAATAACAATTAATGATGATTATAAACAAATATAAATAAATTAATAATATGGATAACTATCTAAACTTAATTAAAAAATAAAATAAAATGATAGAACCTGGAAAAATTGAAATGAACTTGGCTAGGAAACTTGAAGGCGTTAAAAAGTTAAATGGAAATTGGTGAAGGAGAACTGGGGAGGAAGACAGTACATAATAATATTAGACAGAGTCAGAGAAGAGATTTTTAGATTGAGTGATGACGTTAGAAGAGAAGAGAAAGGAAAGAATTATGTAGAAGAATAATTTTATATATACTTCATTTATGTTATTTTTAAGTTATAATAATCATGTGGGGTAGCTTGTAAAAATTAAATAGATAAAATTTTATGTTCTTTTAATATTATATTGATTGTGGCAAACATCAAAGGTTTAAAGGCAAGAATAAATTAAGGATTTAGACAAAAAGAAGGAGAAGAAGTTGAATTCATGTACAGAGATGAAGAAAGTGACAGTTGCGAGGAAAAAGAATACTTTTAAATGACTTAGAAAATAAGCATGCCCATTAGAGATAGAGAAAAAGCTGAGAAAAAGTTTTTGAGCTTAAAAAAAAAAAAAAAAAGAAAGAGCAGTAGTAATTAAATAATAACGACTAAAACGTTACCTATGTTTTTTGTTCACCATTTACTCTACTTTTGAGTTATAATAATTAGATGGGGTCACTTAATAAATTAAATTTTAAAAAATTATTATTTTTGGATTAATATATCGAATCGGCCTTATTATATTTCATAATTTTGATTGTGTGAGTCTTTTAATTATTGTAAAGTTTTATTTTAAGAGTTGTTCTATTTAGCCTTCACATGTAATCTCATTAGCTCTCATATCAAAATTAAATAAGGGTAAATTTGTAATAAAAATAAAATATATTGGGTCATTAATACCAAGTAGATAGACTTAACAAAAATTTTTATTTTCTTTTTATATATATCTTAGCTTTTTCCCCTATTTTCTCTGTTACCTTATCAATTTCATCTCTCCTTGTCGTGTCAATTTGTTTCTCAGTGTTTAATTTTATGTTAAGTTAATATATCATTGTTTCTATTATAAGCATGAATTGATCAAATCACTTGTTAGATCAAGCGGATACTAAATTATCAATATTATCCTATTCCTTTCAGACACTAAAAATAAAAAATAAGATAAAGGAAACATTCGAATAACATTAAGATCATGACTTTTTTAATAATATGTTAAATTTAGGAACTACAATGATATAAAATATTGAAAAAAATAAAACACTATTAAGATCAAATTGTTAGAGTTTTATTAAGATATTATGCAAATATTGTGTCCTATTCTTTAGGATTAAGTTATATATTGACTTAGATTTGATCATGATTTAGTCACTTCATATGAGTGATCTTAGCAAGTAGTTGTCCTATTATTTCTCTAGAAGTTACTAGTGGTTTAGTGGTAGATCGTGGTTCTATATTCACAGATTCACGTTATCATTTAGTTGATGTAATGACTATATAAATGCTATTTTAGTTTGAATAAAGTTATCTAGACATTCACCTCTGTTAAGTACGTTGTAGCAAACTTCTGTTAAGTTATTCATAACATATGACATTAGAATTCTGCAAATTCGTGTCAAAGTATGCAACAGTGGTATCAGAGCCAGGTTAGCCAACATGAGCCACGAGAGGGAGCCACAAGAGGAAAAAGTGAGCTTGAGAGTCACTTTTGCTGTAAGAGCAGTCATGGCTTCAAAGAATTATGTACAGCCCACAATTCCTCACTTCGATGGTCACTATGATCATTAGAGTATGTTAATGGAGTACTTCTTTAGGTCTAAGGAGCATTGGCAGGTTATGGCTACTAGAATTGTTGAACTAGCAGCTAGAGTTACTCTGACAAATACATAGAAAGCAGAGCTTGAGGGGCAGACGTTGAAGGATCTCAAGAAAAAAAACTACTTGCTCCAAACCATTGATCGCTCTATCTTGGAAACAATCCTTAACGAGGATACATCTAAGCAAATTTGGGACTCTATGAAGAAGAAGTTTCAAGGGACAACAAGGGCAAAGAGGGTACATCTTTAAGCGTTTCATGTTGAGTTTGAAGCTCTACAAATGAAGACTAGTGAATCAGTTACAGATTATATCTCGAGGATGATAACAATTGTAAATAAGTGACGCATTAATGGAGAAAGACTTGATGATATTATCATTGTTGAGAAGATTATTCATTCTCTCACATTCAAATTTAACTATGTGTTCATGTGATTGAAGAATCAAAAGATATTGACACATTGTCAATAGATGAGTTGCAGAGCTCATTATTGGTACATGAGCAGAAAATTGCTCAACAAGACAAGGGAAAACAAGCCTTTCAAGTAGCGACAAATTCCAAAGCAGCTAGACGAGGCAAGAAGAGTTGGAAAGGGAAGAATGAGTGCCAAAAATCAGAGGAGAAAGTCGCTTATTCCCATGGAGAAAGGAGAGGCCATAATGAACAGAATTCATCAAGATAAAAATCAAGGTCTAGAGACAAGTCAAAGGTTGAACATTACCGCTGTTATAGGTATGGTCACATTGCTACTGAGTGCCATATAAATTTGAATAAAAATCATGGTGAGAAGTCTAACTTTGCATAAAAGGAAGAAGAAGAAAGTTTCCTTCTTATGGTATGTCAAACTAAAGAAGAGTCTCAAAGAAATTTATGGTATTTAGATACTGATTGCAGTAATCACATGTGTGGTGACAAAAATCTATTTAGTTATTTGGATGAATCCTTCAAAAATTCTGTTAAGTTTGGTGGCGACTCAACAATTTTTGGTATGGAAAAATTGAGGATTTCTATCCAAGCCAAGGGAAATTCGAATTCAATCTCTAATGTTTTGTATGTTCCAGAGTTGAAAACTAATCTTCTTGGTGTTGGATAGCTTCAAGAAAAGCGCTATGAGATTTCTATCAAGAATGGAGCCTATCGTGTCCAAGATAATAGAGTGGGTTTGATAGCCTAAGTGAAAATGACAATAAATCGAATGTTTTCGTTGTATCTTCATCACATCAATCACTCATGTCTTGCTACAAAATCAGAAGAAACAGCATGGTTGTGGCACTACCACTATGATCATCTCAATTTTGGTGGGTTAAAAAATAGAAAAATATGGTGGTAGGACTTCCGAAATTCAAATCTCCTTCAAAAATTTGTGAATATTGTGTTGTAAGCAAGCAAATAGAGATGCTTTTCCAAAAGGGAAGGCTTGGAGAGCAAGGAGAGTGCTTGAACTAGTGCATTCAGATTTGTATAGATTGACAAAGCCACTATCCAATAGATGTAAACGGTATTTTATATCTTCTCTTGATGATTTTAGCCAAAAAACCTGGGTATATTTTTTGCACGAAAAGTCAGAAGCCTTAGCAAAATTTCAAAGGTTTAAAACACTAGTTGAAAAGGAAGCCGGTTGTCCAATTAAAGTCTTACGCACTGATCGTGATGGAGAGTACAACTCATAAGCATTTGGAGATTTTTGTGACAAGCATGGAATCAGAAGGCAATTGACAGCAACCTATTCACCTCAACAAAATAAGGTTTATGAGAGAAAGAATCATACCATTCTTAACATAGTTCGAAGTCTTCTACAACAAAGCAATCTTTTCAAGAGCTTTTGCCCTGAAATAATTAATTGGAGTGTCCACATTTTGAATAGGTGTCCCACATAACCTTTTCAAAATATAACTCTGGAAGAAGCATAGAGTGGGCGTAAATCTGTTATTGATCATTTTCGGGTGCTTGGGTGTGTTTCATATGCCTATGTTCCAGATGAGAAAAGAAAGAAATTAGATGACAAAGGCCAAAAATGTATTTTTCTTCATGTTAGTGATTGTTCAAAGTCTTATAAATTCTACAATCCTATTACTAAGAAAATTATCATTAGCCATGATGTTGTTTTCGATGAGGAGAAAACTTGGTTGTGGAGTAACAATACATCTAGATGAAAAATTTCAGTAGATTTTAATGGTGAAAATGAAGAAATACAAAAACAACAAATTCCAGCAGCGTTACCAACAGCAGAAGCAGTTCTAGTACCTTCCGTTACGTCACAAGTGATTGAACCTGTTACATCAATCATAATAGAATCATCTGCAGAAGCTATCACTCTAGAAATCTCTCGTTCTCAACGAGTTAGAAGAAGACCAGCATGGATGTCAGATTATCAAGTATTAGGACTTGATAATGAGGATCCACTTACACATTTTATCCCATTTTTAGATTGTGATCCTACAATGTTTGAAGTAGCTATCAAAGAGGAAAAATGGCAAAAGGCTATAAATTATGAGATTGTAGCCATTGAGAGAAACAAAACATGGGAATTGACTGAACTTCCAGAAGAGAAGAAAACAATTGGTGTGAAATGGGTTTACAAGATAAAGTTAAAAGAAAATGATGAAGTTGACAAATACAAGGCACACTTGGTGACTAAAGGCTATAAACAAGAGTTTGGCATGGACTAAAAGAAGGTGTTTGCTCCTATCTTAAGGCATGATACAATTAGATTGTTGATTGTAGTATCAACTTAGAACTCTTGGCCCATTTTTCAACTTGATGTGAAATCAACGTTTCTACATGGAGACTTACAAGAAGAGATATTCATTGATCAACCTCCTTGTTACATTATAAAAGGTAGTGAGCATAAAGTTTATAAACTAAAAAAACCTTTATATAGGCTAAAGCAAGCACCTCGAGCTCGGTATAGTTGTATAGATGCTTATTTCTTGAAGAAAGGTTTTCAAAAGTGTCCATGTGCTCATACTCTTTACAAAAAGGTTGGAGATGAAGGAAATATGCTTATGGTATGTCTATATGTAGATGATTTGATTTATACTGGAAGTGATAATGCTATGTTTGAAAAATTTAAGGAGTCTATGATGCATGAGTTTGATATGTTTGGTCTTGGCATGATGTACTATTTTCTTGGCATAGAAATTATGCAAGCAGCTACTGGAATATTTATCTCTTAGAAGAAATATATTCAAGAGATCTTAGAAAGGTTCCAGATGAAGGATTGCAACTCGGCTACTACTCCAGTTGAGTTAGGATTAAAGCTTATGAAGAATTCTATAAGGAAAAGAGTTGATGATAGACTTTATAAACAAGTTGTTGGGAGTTTGATGTGTTGACCCAGGTATGGCAACCCAAGAGGGGGGGTGA